>JARYGA010024928.1:0-25519 GCA_030545235.1 Helianthus tuberosus
GCATTGGTATGAAGTCTCCTTGATGGACGTCTGAGTTCTGAGGTTGCATATTTCTCGAGGATCCTTGATTTTGAAGGGGGTTGGATCCTTGGAATTGCGATGATCCTTGAACCTGAAAGGATCCTGGGACCAGGGAGGATCCTTGAACAAGGGAGAATCCTGGGACCGGAGAGGATCCTTGTACCTGGGAGGATCCTTGGACCTGGGAGGATCCTTGGACCTGGGAGGATCCTTGTACTGCATGCATTCCCACATATCCTCCTGACGTGAAGTATCCCTGATGCTGAGAGGAGGATCCTAATGGTTGCAAAGAGGATCCCTGAGGCTGGAAGTAAGAGCCAAATGCCTGACTCATTGTTGTTGTCCCATAACGCCTTCCTGATAGTTCACCCAAGTATCGCACGTCCGGAACTGCTGAGTATTGTGAAGTCATGACCGGAGTGTCGAAGTTCAGCGACCTTGGCATCAGAGGGGAGTGATCCTCCACTGATTTCTTCTGTTTCTTGATTTCATCGATCTCCCGGAGGATCCTTTCGTTGGTCTTATCCTGCTCTTGTGCATGATTCCTCATCTGCAAAATCAGGGTATAAAGATCATTAGTAGTAGGATTAGTTGAAACAGAAGAAGTAGGTGGTTTTTGGAAAATAGGAGTTGGTTTCTTCGCAGCATTCTCAGCATTCTTCTGGGATCCAGAAGGTGGTGGAGGCAAAGGAGGAACGCCTTGTGAGGAACTGAATGAGGGCATTAAACTTGAAGTATTCTTCACTGAGGAAGCCATCTGTTTGGTTGTAGCAAACCGAAATGACCACAAAAACACGAATCTTTCTAAGAATGAAGCACCAATTGCCCCACGGTGGGCGCCAAACTGTTTTGGTTAAAAATCAAGCAATGACAATGTAACCAAACTTTCTGTTGTGAGGTATGATGCTTGAATTGATGAACAACAATAAGGATCACTATGAAGTGTAATGAACAAATGACACGAAGATTTATACGGGGAAAAAGCCCTTGATCAAGAGTTGATCTCCGGCACAAAAAACCCCGGGTGATGGAAACTACCGATCACCAACTTAAATTAAACAAACAATTTGTTACAACTTCGGATGATAGCGAGCTAAGTACAAGGATCACTATAGTGTATCGTGTAGAAATGTATGAAAAATGCTAAGTGTTTTGTCGAGAGCTGGTCAGAGCGGTTGTATGAGTGTGTGTGTAGCCAAAATAGCCAAGTGTTTCTAAAATAGCTCGCTACCCCTTTAAAAATAGAAAATATCAAGCCTAACTAACATTCCGCAAATCGTGCAAGTCCTCCACGACTCCACAACGTCCATTTCTGACCAAGCACGTGCGGAATAGACTGAGAATATTCTCCAGGAATGTCGCCAAGACTAAGTCCAAGTTGATATTCCTGCAAAATATTTACGAATTCAAAGTAGACAATCGTTAGTACAGGTATCCTTATAGTGATCCATGATCCTGATCCTGCAACACTTCTGAGGATCACTACTTCAGACAGAATTAAGGATCACTAAATCCAACAGTAAATAAGGATCACTGGTCATTTAGAAATCCACCCCTAACAGTTTGGTTGCATTATCATTGCTTGATTTTTGACCAAAACAGTTTGGCGCCCACCGTGGGGCAATTGGTGCTTCGTTCTTGAGAAATTATTATTCTGGTGATCATTTCGGTTCGTTACAATCAAGCAAATGGCTTCCTCAGCAAAGAGCACATCAAACTCTATGTCGGCGATCAGTTCTTCACAAGGCGTTCCTCCTATGCCTCCACCACCTTCTGGGTCCCAGAAGAATGTTGAGAATGCTGCGAAGAGACAAACCCCCATTTTCACAAAACCACCAACTTCTTCTCTTTCTTCTAATCCTACCACTAATGACCTTTTTACTCTGATTTTGCAGATGAGAGATCGCATGCAAGAGCAGGACAAAACCAATGAACGGATCCTCCAAGAGATTGGTGATATCTAGAAATAGAAGAAATCAGTGGAGGATCACTTTCCTTTGATGCCAAGGTCATTGAATTTTGACACTCCAGTTGTAACTACCCTATAATCGGCAGTTCCAGGCATCCTGTATCAAAGTGGTCCATCAGAAAGGCGTTATGGAACAGCAACTATGAGTCAGGCATTTGGCTCTCACTTCCAACCTCAAGGATCCTGCTCTCAGCCATCGGGATCCTCTTTTCAGCATCAGGGATCCTTCATCAGCTCAGGAGGATATTTAGGAATGCACCTGGTCCAAGGATCCTTCCCGGTCCAAGGATCCTCCAAGGTCCAAGGATCCTCCCAAGTCCAAGGATCCTCCCAGGTCCAAGGATCCTTTATGAATCCAGGGTCCTTTCAGGTTCAAGGATCATCTCAGCCTCAAGGATCCTATATCTTTCAGGATCAAGGATTCCCAAGAAGTATGCAGCCCCCGAGCTCGGATGTTCATCAAGGAGACTTCATACCAATGCAAACCATTGCATCCTCTGGTCCTTCAATCATACCAGAGTCTCGTCAATATGGATTAACATCTGGAATTCCAAACACGAATCCTGTGGGAGGTAACACTTTTAATAATTCATATAACACTAACCATGGCTCTATGCAGGATACAGGTATCAATCAGGCTATGGCCAGGGAGTTACAGAAGCTCAAGGACATGATATCCAGTGTACCAGGAGTGGTCAAACCCATTCCTGAAATTGCAGATGGTAGCCATAGGATATCTCGCTTTGCACCACCTATTTGTGATGCTGAGATACCCAAAAGATTCAAGATACCATCCATGAAGCTGTAGGATGGTTCAACAGATCCAGAGGAGCATGTAGCTCAATACAGGGAGAGGATGGAGATCAATCCAATTCCTGAGAGGTTAAAAGAAGCATGTCTATGCAAGGGATTTGGATCCACACTCACAGGATCTGCTCTTAAATGGCTGCTAAGTCTTCCCCCTTACTCTATTACTTCATTTGCTAATCTAGTTAATTTGTTTAATAGTCAATTCTCTTGTAGTAGAAAGTTTGAACGATTAACTAGTGATCTATATAGGGTAACACAAGGTCAAAATGAATCACTTAGAGATTACATCACTAAGTTTAGTAAAGAATCCTTAGATATCCCTAACCTAGATATAGCTACGGCTGTAGAAGCCTTCAAAATGGGATTGCTTAGGGATTCATTGTTCTATGATGATCATGTTATGACCCCATGCAGGAATCTTGATGAAGTAAGAACCAGGGCCCTTAGGTTTATCCGTCTAGAGGATGACAAAAGGATCCAGGAGAGATTGACAGGATCCTTAAAACAGGAAAAGCAATGATTCTACTTCAGGAACAACAAATCAAAATCCTATAACATATCTGATAATCAGAACGTGCATGCAGTGGAACAAGAAGAGGATGATGAGGATTATCCTCCTATTTCATAATACTGTTTTTCTGTTGATAACAATGAACTAATCCTTGCAATGCAGAATCTAGGTTAGAAAGCTAGGTGGCCGAGAAAAAGTGATAAACTAGCTGCTACAAAGGATAAGTCCAAGTGGTGTGCATATCATGAGGATTTCGGGCATCTCACTGAAGAGTGTATTGCACTAAGAAAGGAAATTGGTTACTTGTTGAGCAAGGGGCATTTGAAGGAACTTTTGGGAAGAAAAAAGTCAAGGATCCAGGATCCTGAAAGGATCCCGGAAAGGGCTCCTGCTCCTCCAGCAGATGCACAAGTTATAAACTTCATATCCGGTGGATCAGACATTTGTGGTACCTACTTTTTAGCAGCAAAAAGACATGCTAAGGAAACCAAGATGGATAATGGAGACAGACCCGTCCGAACCTCCGTTGTTACCTAGGATAAAGTCATAACCTTTGATGAGGATGATCGTGTTGATGTCCAGGATCCTCATCATGATGGTCTTGTAATTACGTTGTTTATTTCTAACCACTTTGTTCGCATGATCCTTATAGATGGAGGAAGCTCTGTGAACATCATTCAGCTTGATGTCCTCAAGAAGATGAATATCCCGGAGTCTGATATTGTCCCAAGATCCTCAGTACTTGTGGGATTCAGTGGAGAAACTAAGAATACATTGGGGGACATCAAACTCCCAATCTATATTGAAGGATTGCATTCTTATAAAAAATTTTGTGTTATAGATTGCTTATCTTGTTGCAATGTTATCCTTGGCAGGCCATGGATACATGATATGAAGGCAGTTCCATCCACCTATCATCAGTGTGTAAAGCTTCCAAGTCCATGGGGAGTGGTGAAAATTGAGAGTGATCAACAAGAGGCTAAGAATTGTTATACATCATCAATGAAGCCAGCCTCAAGACCAATGGAGCAATAGCAATTAAAGTATCCTTCAAGAGATGTCTTGGAGGCAAGAGAGCAGGATGTAAAAGAAACCCTCATGGATCCTCATGATCCTGAATCCATAGTCTTCATAGGATCAGGGATCCTTAGCAACATTGAGCAGGATCTAGTATCCTTCCTTAAGAGGAGGAAATCCACCTTTGCCTGGAAA
Source organism: Helianthus tuberosus (assembly GCA_030545235.1). NCBI lineage: Eukaryota > Viridiplantae > Streptophyta > Magnoliopsida > Asterales > Asteraceae > Helianthus > Helianthus tuberosus. The sequence goes on from JARYGA010024928.1 coordinate 4,524, forward strand.
TATGAAGACATGACAGGTATATCTAAGGATATAATTACTCATAAGCTTGACATTGACAGGTCATTCAAGCCTATACATCAAAAGAGGAGGAAGTTTGCACCTGAAAGGAATGCTATTATCCAGGAAGAAGTAGATAAACTACTTCAGGCAGGTATGATTGTTAGGGGAGGATTTTCCAATGATCAGTGATCCTCAATTACTGTTGGGTTTAGTGATCCTCACTTCTGTTTGAATTAGTAATCCTCAGAAGTGTTGCAGGATCAGGATCATGGATCATCTTAAGGATCCTTATACTAACGATTGTCTGCTTTGAATATGATGATGTTTTGCAGGAACACGAGCTTGGACTTGGTCTTGGCGATATTCCTGGAGCATATTCCATATTTATTCCGCACGTGCATGGCAGAAATGGACGTTATGGAGGTCGTGGGGGACTTGCACCAAATGCGGAATGTTTGTTAGCTTAGATATTTTCCATTTTTAAAAAGGGTAGCGAGCTAAATAGAAAACACTTGGCTATTTTTGGCTAAACACACACTCTTGCAGCTGCTCTCACCAGCTCTCGATAATTCACTTGGCGATTAAACACTTTTTTACACAATACACTATAGTGATCCTTGTAATTAGCTCGCTATCATCCGAAGTTGTAATACATTTCTTGTTTAATTTGAGTTGGTGATCGGTAGTTTCCATCACCCGAGGTTTTTTATGCCGGAGATCATTCATTGATCAACGGCTTTTTCCTCGTATAAATCTTTGTGTCACTTATTCATTTCATTTCAGAGTGATCCTTAGCGTTGTTCATTGATTCAAGCATCATACCTCACAACAGAAAGTTTGGTTGCATTATCATTGCTTGATTTTTTACCAAAACAGTTTGGCGCCTACCGTGAGGCAATTGGTGCTTCATTCCTAAGAAGATTCATACCTTTGTGGTCATTTCGGTTCATAACAACCAGGCAGATGGCTTCCTCAGCGAAGAACACTTCAAACTTAATGCCGTCATTCAATTCTTCACAAGGCGTTCCTCCTTTGCCTCCACCACCTTCTGGATCCCAGAAGAATGCTGAGAATGCTGTGAAGAAACAAACCCCCATTTTCCAAAAACCACCAACTTCTTCTGTTTCAACCAATCCTACTACTAATGATTTTTACGCTCTGATTTTACAGATGAGGAATCACGCACAAGAGCAGGACAAAACCAACGAAAGGATCCTCCGGGAGATCGATGAGATTAAGAAACAGAAGAAATTTGTGGAGGATCACTCCCCTCTAATGCCAAGGTCACTGAACTTCGACACTCCAGTCATAACTTCCCAGCACTCAGCAGCTTCGGATGTGCAACACTTGGGTGAATTACCAGGAAGACGTCATGGAACAACAACAATGAGTCAGGCATTTGGCTCTCACTACCAGCCTCAGGGATCCTATTTTCAGCCAACGAGATCCTCTATTCAGCTTCAAGGATCCTTCAGCTCAGGAAGATATTTGGGAACGCACACGGTCCAAGGATCCTCCCAGGTGCAAGGATCCTCCCAGATCCAAGGATCCTCCCAGGTCCAAGGATTCTCTATTGTCCCAGGATCCTTTCAGGTTCAAGGTTCCTCTCAGCCTGAAGGATCCAACGTCTTTCAGGATCAAGGATTCTTGAGAAGTATGCAGCCTCAGAGCTCGGATGTACATCAAGGAGACTTCATACCAATGCAAACCATTGCTTCCTCTGGTCCTTCAATCATGCCAGAGTCTCGTCAATATGGATTCACATCCGCAATTCCAAACATGAATCCTCCGGGAGGTAACACTTTTAATAATTCATATAACACTAACCATGGCTCTATGCAGGGTACATGTATCAATCACGCTATGGCTAGGGAGCTACAGAAGCTTAAGGATATGATATCCAGTGTACCAGGAGTGGTTAAACCTATTCCTGAAATTGCAGATGGTAGCCATAGGATATCTCGTTTTGCACCACCCTTATGTGATGCTGAGATACCTAAAAGGTTCCAGATACCATCTATGAAGCTGTATGATGGTTCAACGAATCCAGAGGAGCATGTAGCTCAATACAGGGAGAGGATGGAGATCAATCCAATTCCTGAAAGGTTAAAAGAAGCATGTCTATGCAAGGGATTTGGATCCACACTTACAGGATCTGCTCTTAAATGGCTGCTAAGTCTTCCCCCTTACTCTATTACTTCATCTGCTAATCTAGTTAACTTTTTTAATAGTCAATTCTCTTGTAGTAGAAAATTTGAACGATTAACTAGTGATTTATATAGGGTAACTCAAGGTCAAAATGAATCACTTAGAGATTACATCACTAAGTTTAGTAAAGAATCCTTAGATATCCCTAACCTAGATATAGCTACGGCTGTAGAAGCCTTCAAAATGGGATTGCTTAGGGATTCATTATTCTGTGATGATCTTGTGATGACACCTTGCAGGAATCTTGATGAAGTAAGAACCAGGGCCCTTAGGTTCATCCGCCTAGAGGATGACAAAAGAATCCAGGATAGATTGACATGATCCTCAAAATAGGAGAAGCAAGGATCCTTCTTCAGGAACAACAAATCAAAGTCTTACAACAGATCTGATAACCAGAACGTGCATGCAGTGGAACAAGAAGAGGATGATGAGGATTATCCTCCTATTTTTGAATACTGTTTTTCTGTTGATAACAATGAACTAATCCTTGCAATGCAGAATCTAGGTGAGAAAGCTAGGTGGCCGAGAAAAAGTGATAAAGCAGCTGCTACAAAGGATAAGTCCAAGTGGTGTGCATATCATGAGGATTTCGGGCATCTCACTGAAGAGTGTATTGCACTAAGAAAGGAAATTGGTTACTTGTTGAGCAAGGGGCATTTGAAGGAACTCTTGGGACGAAAGAAGTCAAGGATCCAGGATCCTGAAAGGATCCCAGAAAAGGCTCCTGCTCCTCCAGCAGATGCACAAGTTATAAACTTCATATCCGGTGGATCAGACATTTGTGGTACTTCCTTTTCAGCAGCCAAGAGACATGCCAAGGAAACCAAGATGGATAATGGAGATAGACCCATCCGGACGTCCACTGTCACCGAGGATAAGATCATAACTTTTGATGAGGACGATCGTCTTGATGTCCAGGATCCTCATCATGATGGTCTTGTAATTACATTGTTTATTTCTAACCACTTTGTTCGCAGGATCCTTATAGATGGAGGAAGCTCTGTGAACATCATTCAGCTTGATGTCCTCAAGAAGATGAATATCCCGGAGTCTGATATTGTCCCAAGATCCTCAGTACTTGTGGGATTCAGTGGGGAAACCAAGAACACATTGGGGGACATCAAACTCCCAATCTATATTGAAGGATTGCATTCTTATAAAAAATTTTGTGTTATAGATTGCTTATCTTGTTGCAATGTTATCCTTGGCAGGCCATGGATACATGATATGAAGGCAGTCCCATCCACCTATCATCAGTGTGTAAAGCTTCCAAGTCCATGGGGAGTAGTGAAAATTGAGAGTGATCAACAAGAAGCTAAGAATTGCTATACCTCATCAATGAAGCTAGCCTCAAGACCAAGGGAGCAATAGCAATTAAAGTATCCTTCAAGAGATTTCTTGGAGGCAAGAGAACAGGATGTGAAAGAAATCCTCATGGATCCTGATGATCCTGAATCTAGGAACTTCATAGGGTCAGGGATCCTTAGCGAAATCGAGCAGAATCTAGTATCCTTCCTTAAGAGGAGGAAATCCACCTTTGCCTGGAAACATGAAGACATGACAGGTATATCTAAGGATATAATTACTCATAAACTTGGCATTGACAGGTCATTCAAGCCTATACATCAAAAGAGGAGGAAGTTTGCACCTGAGAGGAATGCTATTATCCAGGAAGAGGTAGATAAACTACTTCGGGCAGGTATGATTAGAGAGGTTAAGTATCCAAGATGGTTAGCCAATGTGGTTGTTGTTCAAAAGAAAAATGGAAAGTGGAGGGTATGTGTCGATTTTACTGATTTAAACAAGGCATGTCCCAAGGATCCTTTCCCATTACCCCACATTGACTCCATGGTGGATGCTACCGCGGGTCATGAGTTGTTGACTTTTATGGATGCTTCATCTGGATTTCAACAAATTCAAATGGAACCATCTGATCAAGAGGATACAGCCTTTATGACCCCAACTGGTATATATTGTTATATTGCTATGCCATTTGGACTAAGGAATGCAGGTGCTACTTACCAAAGGCTTGTCAATATGATGTTCAAGGAATAAATTGGACACACTATTGAAGTCTATATTGATGACATGGTAGTTAAGTCCAAGAAAGCTGAGGATCACCTTAAAGACTTGGAGGAAGCATTCAATATCCTTGATAAATTTAGTATGAAACTTAATCCTTCCAAGTGTCATTTTGGTGTTAAGGCAGGTAAATTCTTAGGCTATATGGTGACAAATAGGGGCATTGAAGCAAGTCCAGAGCAAATCAAGGCTATTGTGAATATCAAATCTCCTGCCAATGCTAAGGATGTGCAAAGATTGACAGGCAGGATCGCAGCCTTGAACAGGTTCATATCCAAATCCTCAGAAAAGTGCAAGGAATTATATGACATCCTGAGGAAGAACAAGAAATTTGAATGGACTGAGAAGCATGAAAGTGCCCTCAAAGCTCTTAAGGATTACCTATCCTCAGCCCCTGCCTTGATGAAACCAGAAAAGGGGGATGTATTATCCTTATACGTAGCAGTATCCTCAAAAGCAGTAAGTGCGGTCCTTGTTAAGGATCACCAAGGTATACTACATCCTGTTTATTATGTAAGTAAGAGTTTACTTGATGCTGAATCCAGGTATTCACACTTAGAAAAACTTATCCTTGCATTAATTATGGCATCTACTAAATTAAGACATTATTTTGAGACTCATGTCATTATTGTTAAGACTAATTTTCCAATTAAGAATGTTCTCAGGAAACCTGAAATGTCAGGAAGGATGGCTAAGAGGGCAGTGAAGCTGAGTGCATATGATATAAGATATGAACCAAGGACTGCCATCAAATCCCAAGCCTTAGCTGACTTTGTGGCAGATTTTAGTAGTGATTTGCAAAAGGAGGCTGAGTTAGAAGTCCAACAGCTTGAAGAAACCAAGGATCCTTGGATACTATTCACTGATGGAGCCTCCAATGTAAAAGGAACAGGACTTGGAATACTACTAAAATCGCCACAGGGGGATATAATACCCCACTCCATAGCTTGTGAATTTCAAACTACCAACAATGAGGCTGAGTATGAAGCCTTGATAGCTGGTTTGCAAATTGCTAAGCATATGAGGATCAGGTATCTTGAGGTACATGTAGATTCATTATTAATCACTAATCACTTTAATGGATCCTATGCTGTTAAAGGTGAAAAGCTAATCAAATATTTGGAGATAGTCAAAGAATTGACACTCTCTTTTGTTTCCTTTAGTTTGACACAGGTACCAAGGGAAGAGAATGCAGAGGCTGATTCATTAGCTAATCTAGGATCATCCTTGAAGATCCCGGAAGATATAAGGATTCTTATTATCCATATCCTGACCCCTGCTATCGAGGATCATGTAGCTATGGAGATAGGAGAGGATTCTGTAATCATCCCTAGTGATAATACTCAATCTCATTCAGGATCATGGATACTCCCAATCATGAGACACATACAACATGGAGAGATTCCTACAGGAGAAAACCCTAGGGCTTTCAAAATTAAGGTATCTCAATTTATAATATTGAATAATATGTTGTATAAACGATCTCTTGCAGGACCATATCTAAGATGCATTGAGGATCCTGAAACCCAAGAAGTCCTAAGAGATTTCCATGAAGGAGATTGTGGAAACCACACTAGGGGTAGGGCATTATTCTCAAGGATCCTGAGGACAGGATACTATTGGCCCACTATGAAGAAGGATGCTGTGGAGTATGCCAAGAAGTGTGATCCTTGTCAAAGACACAGTAATATCCTTCACCAACCAGCAGAACTTTTGCATCCTATATCCTCTTCTTGGCCATTTATGAGGTGGGGAATGGATATAGTTGGTAAGCTTCCTAAGGCACCTGGTGGAAAAGTATTCATGCTTGCTATGACTGATTACTTCTCCAAGTGGATAGAGGCTGAAGCCTTTGCTCAAGTCAGAGAAAAGGAAGTTATATCCTTTATTAAAAGAAACATTATTACTAGATTTGGTATCCCTTCTGAAATTGTTTGTGATAATGGATCCCAATTTTTTGGGAATAGAACCACTAACTTTTGTGACAGCTGGGGGATTAAGATGATAACATCAACACCAGTCCACCCACAAGCTAATGGTCAGGCAGAATCATCCAACAAGATCATCATCAACAATTTGAAGAAGAAGCTTGGATCCAAGAAAGGAAAATGGGCAGAAGAACTACCTTATGTGCTTTGGGCTGATAGGACAACTCCCAAGAATGCTACTGGCCAAACTTCATTTTCTTTGGTGTTTGGGGCAGAATCAGTGATCCCTACAGAGATGGTGGTTCCAACTGCAAGAACAAGCATTCGTGATCCTGAAGAAAATGCTGAAAACTTGGTTCAAGACTTGGATACTATAGAAGAAATCAGGGATTTGGCAAGGATAAGGATGGCTAGTTATTAACAAAGGATGGCTGGAACCTACGACAAAAATGTAAGGATCAGGAAATTCCAAGTTGGTGATATGGTATTAAGGAAAGCATTTCATAATACTACCAATCCTGCTGATGGAAAGTTGGCACCAAAATGGGAAGGTGCCTATTTGATTGAAGCTGAGGCAGGAAAGGGGGCATATCGATTGCTAACAATGGAAGGTGATTTGCTACCAAGAGCTTGGAATGCTGTCCATTTGAAGAAATATTTCATGTGACAAGGATCCATGATCCTAACATGACAAGTATCCTTGAAGGATCCTTATAAGATAGATGATCCTCTTTCTGGTAATATTCTGATATCTAACTATTTCATTCTTTAATTATCTCATATAAGGGTAAGGATCCTGCATCCTTTATCCTCCTTTTACATGATTCTGAGTTTTGAAGGTTCAGGTATCCTTAACTAAGGATTGTGTACCCACAGAAGTATCCAGTTATTTGGGCTTGACCCCGGTTATTTGGGCTAGACCCCAGTTATTTGGGCTTGACCCCAGTTTGGGCCTGTCCCCAGTTTCGCCAGTAGCGCACGTTGATCCTGGTATAGTTCATGGCAATGGGACCAGTACTCGCTTTAGGGGCTGACAATTTCATTGTACTGGCTATATTCAGGATCCTACGTATAATGGTAGACGTACCATACATCCGTTCCTAAGGTTTCTAACGTTTTCACGTTAGCTAAGGTTTTGGCATTTTCATGTCACTAAGTTTGGATAGTCTCCAGTGAGGGCCATACTCCAGTTTACACACCATCCTTTGGGCTTGTCCCCAGTTATCCTTTGGGCTTTCCCCAGTTATCCTTTGGGCTTGTCCCCAGTTATCCTTTGGGCTTGTCCCCAGAATTGTTGGGCTTGTCCACAGTTACTAACTCTTATCTTATACTGGCTTAGTCCCAAGTTGTATCCTATTTCAGGTTTTTGGAGATAAACGACCAAGGATCCCTGATCCTTACTTTCTACTAAGGTTTGTCATTTGGGTTATCCTGATTATAAGTGTTAAAGGATAGGTTCCTAACTTGGATTCTCAGGTATGATCCTTAACTATTTTGATTTTACTCATTATTTATTTGAGTAACCCTTATCCTTTGACAACTGAACTTATGATCCTTAAAATATGTTACTTTTCAGAACTTGTCGACTATAGGATATGTGATCCTTGATCATATCCTAAACTTTTTGAGGATATTTATTAAATATTTCTTTATTTGATAAATTTAAACAAAATGAACATCACAATAATTGAAAAGAAAAGTACTAACAAGGATAGAAACACGGGAGATAGCCAAAAAGTTAAAGTTATTTTATTCACAAAAGATTAAACCCTTTAAGGTTGTCAAAATTGCCAACCCACGTTTCTACCAGCAAAACTTGGCCCGTCCACATGGGTTGGCAAAGGGTGTCCATTGTTTACGGGTCTTGGTAGTGCAGGAAATAAAAGACGGAAGGATAGCGAGTGGCTTCATCCCCCAAACAGAGGATCCATCCACCACCCATTATCCTGCCTATTGTTCAAGGATCCATGATCCTTCACCCTAGAAACTGTTGTCTAAAGTTATTACAACCCATCATTGTTCAACAAAAACACCATAACCAAAATAAACTACCAAATTCTAAAAAAAATGGGCTCCGGCTACATCTAGAAATGTCCTTCATCACCCATTCATGCAGCCTACACCTTCGCTGCATCACCATCTCCTCCAGCTCCAGTATCCTTCACATGATCCTTGCCACTGCCACCAGCCTCGATTGCCAGAACCTCTTCAGCCTCTTCTTCATCCTCCAACTCAGCCAGCCTAGCCTTCCAGCCCTCCATGTCCCAGTTGCTCCTGTCAAAGGCATGATCCTGAGCTTCTTGGGCCATCTGCAACTTGGTCTTGTACATGGCAATGGCAGCGAAGACTTTAGCATCCTCCGTGATCTCATGCTTCTCATAGTCGGCATTGATCTGAGCTGCAACCATCTGAGTTTTGGCATCATTAAGATCCTTTTCGAGGGAAGCAATCTTGTGATCCTTGAGCACCGCCACTTTTTGGAGGTCAGAGTATTTCTCCTCAAGCTCTTCAACATTCTCAACATAGTCCTCGATTTTGGAAAATTCCTGCAAAAAAAGACAATATAAAGTTAGGATCACATGATCCTCAAGTGGATAGGATAACTAAGCTAAGTCAGTGATCCTTACATCAGGAAAGTACTCGAGGAACTGATGGCGGATCAGAGGCAAACCTTCTAGGTTGTCAGCTTCAGAGGTCTTCCTTTTCTTTCCACCTCTTCCCTTTGAAGTGGTTGCCTTGGGGATTATGACGGAGGGGCTAGCAGCAGACTTTTTCTTTGAGGATCGGACAGTGTCAAGATCAGTGACACTGAATTTGGAGGCAGATCTTGAAGGTTTTCCAGCGCTTACACACCCAAAACAGATAAGTATCCTTATCCTATTTCTATTTAACTATTTATCTAAACATTTAACTATACACAAAACAGGATACTTACTCGACATAGTGACAGAACCTGAGGATACTTCCTGAGAATCCTGGGTGTTTGTTTTAAATGATCTTCTTTCAGGATCAAGTCTCCGGAAAGCGGCAAGCCTTTCCTTTGTTGCAGGTGTTGTGATAAGGTGTGCGACAGTAATAGCTGCAAGATAGAAACAAAAGGACGTTAGTGATCGTTAAACAAAAACAAGGTCATCTGGTGATCCTTCTCATGATCCTCTATCCTACCATGGGTGCTCCACTTCCTTGGCAGATCCTTTCCATCAGAGATAGAATCCCTTCTGACAAAGAAGAATCGCCGTTTCCAGTTGGTATCATTTTTAGTGGCTTTGAAGATGGGGTCACCGGGTTTATGCTTGAGTAGATATCGGTGGGATCCAAATGTTACGAGGTCATACATCACTGCCAACTCCGACATTCCTAGAGCAATTCCTTCTTGCTCAATGATCCTTTCAAGGGTATATAAGACCCTCCAGATCATTGGCATAGCTTGAATGTAGGAGATGCCGGTGAGGGAGAAGAAAGACTGGGTGAATTCAGGGAAAGGATACGAGTATCCTATTGTGAAAGGAGTGACCGGGAAAGCTACCCATGTTTCAGAAATATAATCACTTAGAACGGTGGGATCAAATGGTTTGAAATCGGTGTTTGTCGAAAAACAATGGCGGATTCTGTCTATTTGTGGATCAGTGAAGCAGCATCTTTCTTTCGCTGAATCTTTGATGATCCCCTGGCTCTTAAGAGGACTGTCTTTTGTGTGATCCTTAGCCGGAGAGGATCTTAGCATCATCTTGGTCATGAGGGTAGGAAGAGAGATACCTGCTTGATCTTCGGATGTGGATTTAAAGGGAGTTTCTCTTGAATTTAAATGCGAATTGATCCCTATCTCTAACTTCAATTTATAATGATGGTCTTGCAGGATAGTCACTTCAGTGACATCAGGATGGTAACGGCTAGTCCGATTACAACGGCTAGTTATCCGTTGATTCATTACGGATAAGAACAGAAAATATAACTAGTTTATTTACATAATTACTCCTTATATTTTGGGGGCAATTGTTAGGGGAGGATTTTCCAATGATCAGTGATCCTCAATTACTGTTGGGTTTAGTGATCCTCACTTATGTTTGAATTAGTGATCCTCAGAAGTGTTGCAGGATCAGGATCATGGATCATCTTAAGGATCCTTATACTAACGATTGTCTACTTTGAATATGATGATGTTTTGCAGGAACACGAGCTTGAACTTGGTCTTGGCGATATTCCTGGAGCATATTCCATATTTATTCTGCACGTGCATGGCAGAAATGGACGTTATGGAGGTCGTGGGGGACTTGCACCAAATGCGGAATGTTTGTTAGCTTAGATATTTTCCATTTTTAAAAGGGGTAGCGAGCTAAATAGAAAACACTTGGCTATTTTTGGCTAAACACACACTCTTGCAACTGCTCTCACCAGCTCTCGATAATTCACTTGGCGATTACACACTTTTTTACACAATACACTATAGTGATCCTTGTAATTAGCTCGCTATCATCCGAAGTTGTAATACATTTCTTGTTTAATTTGAGTTGGTGATCGGTAGTTTCCATCACCCGGGGTTTTTTATGCCGGAGATCATTCATTGATCAAGGGCTTTTCCCTCGTATAAATCTTTGTGTCACTTATTCATTTCATTTCTGAGTGATCCTTAGCGTTGTTCATTGATTCAAGCATCATACCTCACAACAGAAAGTTTGGTTGCATTATCATTGCTTGATTTTTGACCAAAACAATGATAAGAGAGGTTAAGTATCCAAGATGGTTAGCCAATGTGGTTGTTATTCAAAAGAAAAATGGAAAGTGGAGGGTATGTGTCGATTTTACTGATTTAAACAAGGCATGTCCCAAGGATCCTTTCCCATTACCCCACATTGACTCCATGGTGGATGCTATCGCGGGTCATGAGTTGTTGACTTTTATGGATGCTTCATCTGGATTTCAACAAATTCAGATGGAACCATCTGATCAAGAGGATACAGCCTTTATGACCCCAACTGGTATATATTGTTATATTGCTATGCTGTTTGGACTAAGGAATGTAGGTGCTACTTATCAAAGGCTAATCAATATGATGTTCAAGGAACAAATTGGACACACTATGGAAGTCTATATTGATGACATGGTGGTTAAGTCCAAGAAAGCTGAGGATCACCTTAAAGACTTGGAGGAAGCATTCAATATCCTTGATAAATTTAATATGAAAGTAAATCCTTCCAAGTGTTATTTTGGTGTTAAGGCAGGTAAATTCTTAGGCTATATGGTGACAAAGAGGGGCATTGAAGCAAGTCCAGAGCAGTAAGCGCGGTCCTTGTTAAGGATCACCAAGGAAACCTGAAATGTCAGGAAGGATGGCTAAGTGGGCAGTGAAGCTTAGTGTATATGATATAAGATAGGAACCAAGGACTGCCATCAAATCCCAAGCCTTAGCTGACTTTGTGGCAGATTTTAGTAGTGATTTGCAAAAGGAAGCTGAGTTAGAAGTCCAACAGTTTGAAGAAACTAAGGATCCTTGGATACTCTTCACTGATGGAGCCTCTAATGTAAAAGGAACAGGGCATGGAATACTACTAAAATCTCCATAGGGGGACATAATACCCCACTCCATAGCTAGTGAATTTCAAACTACCAACAATGAGGCTGAGTATGAAGCCTTGATAGCTGGTTTGCAAATTGCTAAGCATATGAGTGTTTTGGTCAAAAATCACACAAGGATAATGCAACCAAATCTGATTTTGTGAGGATGATGCTTGGTTAATTGTATGAACGACAAGTATATGAAATCAACGATGAACACCGAGATTTATACGAGGAAAAAGCCCTTGATCTTTAGAAGATCTCCGGCATAAAAAACCTCGGGTGATGGAAACTACCGATCACCAACTATATTGCAAAAAAAAACAGTGATCCTTGTACAACTTCGGAAGAAAACAAGCTCAATACAATGAATTTCTAGTGTAAGTGTGTGTTTTCGCTAAGTGCTTGCAGAGAATTCGTGTGTTAAGTGTTTTTTTTTCTGTGGTGTGTACGAATTGTGCCTTCATTGAGCTGTTTTCCCCTTAAAAAGATAAGAAATAAACAACTAACTAACTTCCCGAAAAAGGTGGAAGTCACCCATGACCACCACTAACGGTTATTTCTTCAATATGCACGTGCCTAAAAGCATATTCCACGGGATTCCAGCAAAGAAGTGGTCCACTACGTCCATTACCTACATTTACACATTAAAAACGTGCAAAACATAAGTTCTGTTAAGGATCCTGATCCTCAGACTCGTGATCCTCAGACGCGTGATCCTCAGACGCGTGATCCTCAGACTCTGGATCCTCAGACTATCCGTATCATCCATTAAGGACCCGTGATCCATGCCCAGACTCAGGATAGATGATCCTTAGCATAAAATTCATGCCCTAACAATTGCCCCCAATATGGCAGTTGTGATAAGGATTCACAGCTGTCATATTTCCGTCAGAAGCGGACTAGCCGTTGTTGCTGGTAACTAGTTGTTACACTGCATGTCGTCACTAATAAGACCTGCTATAATCATCATTGTAGAATATAGAGTTAGAGATAACTCCTCAAGTGCCTTTACAGATCAGAAGATCCTTCCGTTCGTGGAGAATGAATCCTTCTACACAGTTTGCTATTAACCTTCCTGCACTTTAATTTCTACAAAGACACTTTAACTGTTAGATAGCCTTATCCGGCCTGGGTGGATGGTCCACGGTTTTGCTGGTGAAATCCAGGCCAGATGATTTTGATACATAGGTAATAACATTAAACTTTTTTAGCTACATCTATAGTTGTTTCTTCCCTTTTTATTTTTCATGTATGCTTTCTATTTTCAAAAATATCATCACCAAACAACTGGAAAGTTATTGAAAATCTGATGATAATGTAAAACTTTTAACAGAAAACTTGAAGTGTTCGAACAAATGTGGATCAACGATCCCTAACCAAAAAGGATAAGAGACAACTTACAGCTTAGAAAAAGTTAGAATATAACATACCAGAGAATCCAAGTTAGGATTCTATATCCTTGTAAACTATGAAAAGTAAAGCTTCTAGGATCAAGGATCCTTATCGTCAGAACTTGTATAACTTTAGACAGTAGTTTCTAGGGTGAAGGATCAGGGATCCTTGAACAATAGGCAGGATAATGGGTGGTGGATGGATCCTCTGTTTGGGGGATGAAGCCACTCGTTATCCTTCCGTCTTTTATTTTCTGCACTACAAACACCTGTAAACAATGGACACCCTTTGCCAACCCATGTGGACGGGCCACGTTTTGCTGGTAGAAACGTGGGTTGGCAATTTTGACAACCGTAAATGGTTTAACCTTTTGTGAATAAAATAACTTGAACTTTTTGGCTTATTTTGTGTTGATATCCTTGTTAATATCTTACTTTCCAACTGTTGTAATGTTCATTCTGTTTATACTTATCAAGCCTTGAAAAATTAAAAAAGATATCCAAAAAGTTTAGGATATGATCAAGGATCACATATCCCATAACCGATAAGTTCTAAAAAGTGATATAGTTTAAGAATCACAAGTTCATTTGTCAAGTATAAGGGTTATTCAAATGAATAATGAATAAAATCAAAATAGTTAAGGATCATACCTGAGAATCCAAGTTAGGATCCTAACCTTTATCATTATAAACAGGATAACCATAAGACAAACCTTAATGGAAGGTAAGGATCAAGGATCCTTGGTCGTTTGTCTCCAAAAACCTGAAATAGGATACACCATGGGACTAAGCCAATATAAGATAAGAGTTAGTAACTGGGGACAAACCCAACAAACTGGGGACAAGCCCAAATAAACTGGGGACAAGCCCAAATAAACGGATGTAAACTGGGGTCGAGCCCATATAAACGGATGTAAACTGGAGTATGGCCCTCACTGGCGACTATCCAAACTTGAGCGACATGAAAATGCCGAAACCTTAGCTAACGTGAAAACGTTAGAAACCTTAGGAACGGATGTATGGTATGTCTACCATTATACGTAGGATCCTGGGTACAGCCAGTACAATGAAATTGTCAGCCCCTAAAACGAGTACTGGTCGCACTGCCTTGAACTGCACCAGGATCATCATGCGCTACTGGCAAAACTGGGGACAAGCCCAAATAACTGGGGACAAGCCCATAAACTTTGGAGAGTTGGCCAACCACTTTGATCTTCTGTAAAATGATAACAACTCTGCAAAAGCTTAAACTTTGTGAAAATAGATGTTAACTGATTAACATCTTTAACTTATGATAAGTAATAAGTATAAAATGAATGAAAATGAAAATGAAAGTAATGTGTTACCAAATGTAGAATCATATATCCTTTGAGGATCCTGGATCCTTAATCAGAATACCGGTATCGCTGAGGATCCCTGATCCTTCTTACTTAGTATTTTTTGAGATGAACAGCATTCCAAGCTCTTGGTAGGAGATCACCATCCATTGTTAACAAATGATATGCCCCCTTTCCTGATTCAGCTTCAATTAGATAGGGGTCTTCCCACTTTGGTGCTAGCTTGCCATCAGAAGGATTTGTAGTGTTCTGGAATGTTTTTCTTTGCACAAAATCACCAACTTGAAATCTTCTAATCCTGACATTCTTATTGTATGCTCCAGCCATTCTTTGTTGATAACTGGCCATTTCCTTTTTTCTGACTTTGAGCAAAAGCTTCTTCTTAGGATGCAGATATTATGTTGGTTGGTGTAGAATATTACTGTGTCTTTGACAAGCATCACACTTCTTTACATAATCCACAACATCCTTCTTCATGGTAGGCCTATAGTATGTTGTTCTAAGGATCCTTGAGAATAGTGCTCTGCCCCCAGTGTAGTTTCCACAGTCTCCTTGACTTTGAAAGCTTTAGGATTTTGTCCTGTAGGGATCTCTCCATGTTGTATATATCTTAGGATTGGAAGGATCCAAGATCCTGAATTCGACTGTGTAGGATCACCAGGTATGATTGCAGAATCCTCCACTATCTCCATGGCTACGTGATCCTCAATTGCAGGAGTTAAAACATGGGCGATGAGTATTTTTCACATCTTCTGGCATCTTTAGGAATGATCCAAGGTTAGTTAAAGCGTTAGCTTCTGCATTTTCTTCCCTGGGTACCTATGGTAGACTGAAAAAAGCAAAAGAATCTGCCAGTTTCCTGACTATTTCTAAGTACTTGATTAGCTTTTCACATTTGACAGTGTAAGAACTGCTATAATGATTAGTAATTGATAGAGAATCGACATATACTTGAAGATACCTGATCCTCATGTTATTAGCTAATTGCAAACCTGCTATCAAGGCCTCATACTCTACCTCATGATTAGTGGTTTGGAATTCACATGCAATGGATTGGGGTATAATGTCCCCCTGTGGCAATTTTAGTAGTGTGCTTTGTCTAGTTCCTTTAACATCTGAAGCTCCATCCGTGAGGAGTGTCTAAGGATCCTTGGTCTTCTCAAGTTGTTGAACTTCTAATTCAGCTTCCCTTTGTAGATCACTACTGAAATCAGCCACAAAGTCAGCTAAAGCTTGGGAATTGATGGCAGTCCTGGGTTCATACTTAATGTCATATGCAATAAGCTTGATTGCCCACTTTGCCATTCTACCTGACATTTGAAGTTTCCTGGGAACATTCTTGATAGAAAGGTTAGTTTTCACAATAATGGTGTGAGTTTCTAAATAATGTCTATGTTTAGCAGAAGCCATAATTAAATCAAGAATTAATTTCTCTAAATGAGAATACCTGTCCTCAGCATCAAGTAGAATTTTACTTACATAGTATACCGGATGTTGAGAGCCTTCATGATCCTTAACTAGGATCACACTTACTGCTTTAGCTGAAATAGCTAAGTATAAGGATAACGATTCTCCATTTTCTGGTTTCATCAGGGCTGGTGCTGAGGATAGATAATCCTTAAGAACCTTAAGTGCAGCTTCATGCTTATCAGTCCACTCAAACTTGCCTTGAGCAATTTGTCTACCTCTTCTTGGATAATGGCATTCCTTTCAAGTGCAAACTTTCTCCTGTCATATCTTCATGTTTCCAAGCGAAGGTAGATTTTCTTCTTTCCAAGAAGGATACTAAATCCTGCTCAATACTGTCTAGGATCCCGGATCCTATAAAAATTTTGGATTCAGGATCGTCTGGGTTCAACATAATATCCTTGACGTCTTGCTCTCTTGCCTCCATGATGTCTTGCTCCTTGGAGGCTAGCTTCATTGAAGAAGTGTAACAGTTCTTTGCCTCCTGCTGATCACTTTCTATCTTCACCATATCTCATAGAGTTGGGACCTTGACACATTGATGATATGTTGAGGGGGACTGCCTTCATATCGTGTATCCATGGCCTGCCAAAGATAACATTACAGCAAGATAAGCAATCAATAACATAGAATTTTTTTTAACATAATTCACTCCCTCTATGTAGATAGGAAGTTTGGTGTCCCCCAATGTAATCTTTGTCTCTCCACTGAATCCCACAAGGACAGATGATCTTTGGATAATATCGGATTCAAGGATGTCCATTCTATTGAGGACATCCAACTGGATTATGTTCACTAAGCTTTTCCCATCAATGAGAATCCTGTGAACAAAATGGTTAGATATAAATAATGTAATAACTACACCGTCGTGATGAGGATCCTGAATGTCCGCACAGTTATCCTCATCATATGATATCACTTTCTGCTAGGTAAGGACGGAGGTCCGAACAGGTCTGCCCCCATTCTCCATCTTTGTTTCCTTTGCACGTCTCTTAGCTGCTGAGAACCTCCGGAGATGAAATGGATGATTTGAGCATCGGATGGTGGAGGAGGAGCTTTTTCAGGAACTTTCTCAGGATACTTGATCCTTGACTTTTTCCTTCCGAGCAATTCCTTCAAGTATTTGCTCAAAAGATAACCTATCTCCTTCCTTAATGCTATGCACTCATCTGTGAGATGACCAGAATCCCCATGGTAAGCACACCATTTCGATTCGTCTTTGGTGGTAGGCGGTTTGTCATTCTTCCTTGGCCACCTAACCTTGTCACCTAAACTCTGCATAAAAAGGATAAGTTCATTATTATCAGCAGAAAGACAATATTCAGAAATAGGAGGATAATCCTCATCATCTTCCTCTTGTTCCACAGCATGCACATTCTGGTTGTCATGCTTGGAGTATTGCTTGGATCAGTTATCCTTGAGATAGGATCTTTATTTGCCTTGCTTTGAGGATCCTGACAATCTCTCGTGGATCCTTTTGTCATCCTCTAAACGGATGAACCTAAGGGCCCTGATTCTTTCCTCATCTAAGTTCCTGCAAGGGGTCATGACAAGATCATCATAGAACATTGAATCCCTAAGCAAACCCATTTTAAAGGCTTCTAGAGCTGTAGCAATATCTAAGTTAGGGATTTCTAAGGATTCTTTACTGAATTTAATTATGTAATCTCTAAGTGATTCATTATGACCTTGAGTTACCCTATATAAATCACTAGTTAATCATTCAAATCTCCTACTGCATGAGAATTGGCAATTAAACAAATTAACTAGATTAGCAAATGAAGTAATAGAGTAAGGAGGAAGACTTAGCAGCCATTTTAATGTTGATCCGGTAAGTGTGGATCCAAAGCCCTTGCACAAGCAACCAGATTTGGTGTCTGAAACCTCTTCGGTATCTCTCCTGAATGATTCAAGTTTGAAATTCCAGATGTGAATCCATGTTGGCAGGATTCTGGCATAACCGAGGGACCAGAGGAAGCAATGGTCTGCATTGGTATGAAGTCTCCTAGATAAACATCTGAACTTCTAGGTTGCACACTCCTTAAGTATCCTTGATCCTGGAAGATGTTGGATCCTTGAAGTGCTGTGAATGTAGGTCTTGGAGGATAATCCATGGATCCGGGAACCTGAGATGAAGATCCTTGAACCTGGAAGGAGGAACCTTGAACCTGAGAGGATCCTTGAACCTGGGAGGAGGATCCCTGAACCTGAGAGGATCCTTGAACCTGAGAGGATCCTTGAACCTGAGAGAATCCTTGAACCTGCGAGGATCCTTGAACCTGAGAGGAGCCTTGAACCTGAGAGGATCCTTGAACCTGCGAGGATCCTTGAACCTGAGATGATCCTTGAACCTGTGAGGATCCTTGAATCTGAGAGGATCTTTGAACCTGAGAGGATCCTTGAACCTGAGAGGATCCTTGAACCTGAGAGGATCCTTGAACCTGCGAGGATCCTTGAACCTGAGAGGAGCCTTGAACCTGAGAGGATCCTTGAACCTGAGAGGATCCTTGAACCTGAGAGGATCCTTGAACCTGAGAGGATCCTTGAACCTATGAGGATCCTTGAACCTGTGAGGATCCTTGAACCTGAGAGGATCCTTGAACCTGAGAGGATCCTGAACCTGAGAGGATCCTTGAACCTGCGAGGATCCTTGAACCTGAGAGGATCCTTGAACCTGCGAGGATCCTTGAACCTGAGAGGATCCTTAAACCTGCAAGGATCCTTGAATCTGAGACATTGCCGATGATCCAGAATGTATTCCTGTTGATCCACCCTGGTATTGGACATGTGGAGCTGTAAAGTGCTGGGAAGTTATGACCGGAGTGTCGAAATTCAGCGACCTCGACATCAAAGGGGAGTGATCCTCTGCTGTTTTTATCAATTTCGCGAAGGATCCTGCTATTAGTTTTGACCTGCTGCTGCATGTGATCCTCCATCTGCACAATCAAAGCATAAAAAGTACTGTTAGTAAGTGTAGAGGAAGAAACAACAGTTGGTTTTGTGAAAACGGGGGTTGTCTTCTTTGGAGAATTCTCAGCATTCTTCTGGAATGCAAAGGGGGAGATGATGCAAAGGCGGAATGCCCTGTGAAAAAGTGACCGCCGACATAGAATTTGGAGTAGTTTTCCCTGAGAAGCCATGTGGTTGAAGGTAATGAACCAAAATGAATGAAATGAACAAAATTTCTCAGAATTGAAGCACCAATTGCCCCACGGTGGGCGCCAAACTGTTTTGGTCAAAAATCACACAAGGATAATGCAACCAAATCTGATTTTGTGAGGAATGATGCTTGGTTAATTGTATGAACGACAAGTATATGAAATCAACGATGAACACCGAGATTTATACGAGGAAAAAGCCCTTGATCTTTAGAAGATCTCCGGCATAAAAAACCTCGGGTGATGGAAACTACCGATCACCAACTATATTGCAAAAAAAACAGTGATCCTTGTACAACTTCGGAAGAAAACAAGCTCAATACAATGAATTTCTAGTGTAAGTGTGTGTTTTTGCTAAGTGCTTGCAGAGAATTCGTGTGTTAAGTGTTTTTTTTCTGTGGTGTGTACGAATTGTGCCTTCATTGAGCTGTTTTCCCCTTAAAAAGATAAGAAATAAACAACTAACTAACTTCCCAAAAAAGGTGGAAGTCACCCATGACCACCACTAACGGTTATTTCTTCAATATGCACGTGCCTAAAAGCATATTCCACGAGATTCCAGCAAAGAAGTGGTCCACTACGTCCATTACCTACATTTACACATTAAAAACGTGCAAAACATAAGTTCTGTTAAGGATCCTGATCCTCAGACTCGTGATCCTCAGACGCGTGATCCTCAGACGCGTGATCCTCAGACTCTGGATCCTCAGACTATCCGCATCATCCATTAAGGACCCGTGATCCATGCCCAAACTCAGGATAGATGATCCTTAGCATAAAATTCATGCCCTAACAATGAGGATCAGGTATCTTGAGGTACATGTAGATTCATTATTAATCACTAATCACTTTAATGGATCATATGCTGTTAAAGGTGAAAAGCTAATCATATATTTAGAGATAGTCAAAGAATTGGCACTCTCTTTTGTTTTCCTTAGTTTGACACAGGTACCAAGGGAAGAGAATGCAGAGGCTGATGCATTAGCCAATTTAGGATCATCCTTGAAGATCCCGGAGGATATCAAGATCCCTATTATCCATATCCTGACCCCTGCTATCGAGGATCTTGTAGCTATGGAGATAGGAAAGGATTCTGCAATCATCCCTAGTGATGATACTCAATCTCATGCTGGATCATGGATCCTTCCAATCATGAGATACATACAACATGGAGAGATTCCTACAGGAGAAAACCCTAGGGCTTTCAAAATCAAGGTATCTCAATTTACAATATTAAATAATATGTTGTATAAACGATCTCTTGCAGGTCCATATCTAAGATGCATAGAGGATCCTGAAATCCAAGAAGTCCTAAAGGATTTCCATGAAGGAGATTGTGGAAACCACACTGGGGGCAGAGCATTGTTCTCAAGGATCCTGAGGACAGGATACTATTGGCCTACTATGAAGAAGGATGCTGTAGAATATGCCAAGAAATGTGATCCTTGTCAGAGACACAGTAATATCCTTCACCAACCAGCAGAACTTTTGCATCCTATATCCTCTTCTTGGCCATTTATGAGATGGGGGAATGGATATAGTTGGTAAGCTTCCTAAGGCACCTGGTGGAAAAGTATTCATGCTTGCTATGACTGATTACTTCTCCAAGTGGATAGAGGCTGAAGCCCTTGCTCAAGTGAGAGAAAAAGAAGTTATATCCTTTATTAAGAGAAACATTATTACTAGATTTGGTATCCCTTCTGAAATTTTTTGTGATAATGGATCCCATTTTATTGGGAATAGAACTACTAACTTTTGTGACAGCTGGGGGATTAAGATGATAACATCAACACCAGTCCACCCACAATCTAATGATCAGGCAGAATCATCCAACAAGATTATCATCAACAATTTGAAGAAAACGCTTGG
>JARYGA010024929.1:0-26802 GCA_030545235.1 Helianthus tuberosus
TGCTAGATATGCTCCTTTAATCTTCATTTGCAATTAAAAAAATCAAACAACTCCTTTTTTGCTTCTACAGGCACCCATTTTCATTAGTTAGGGTTTTCTAGCTATCATGTTCTATTTATATACTCTATTAGGGTTTCGAACTAGGTACGACCCGTACCCTCATTAAGAGGTACAATCCGAACTTTCCACAACAACATATGCGGCCCATTAGGGTTTTGACTTCTGAGTCGGTATTGTCACACTCCGACCGCGTTAAAACAATGAAACCACTGCGGAAACATCAGGGAGTGGAGCAACAGAATCATTGTTTCATAACCATGGATTAAAAAGTTTCGTTTTATTGATTCATTAGATAATTTACATTGTCTTAAAACAAAACAAACAAGTTAAACATAGTCTATTATCGTTATTAAGTCACTAAGGCCTCGTCCAGTCCTAAGTGAGCATGCATCCTAGTCACAAACATCATCATCAATCACCACATGAAACATATGTAAAAATAAAGTCAGCAAAGAAATGTTGGCGAGCACATAGGTTTTATGAGAGTGTCGGATTCATGGCTCGTTTACATGTTGCAATACCTCATTAGACTACAAGAGTCAAAAGTTAAAAACCTTGTTTTGAAAAGTGTATAGTATTGCAACATAATTAGCCAACTCAAATCAAGTTGGTTATAGTTTATAAAAATCTCGTAGCCATGATTCTTAACCCAAAACATTTGTTTAAGTAAACCAAATTGTAAATCATCTCGTTAGAAAAACTCGTATGGTTTATATCATTTAGTAAACATCGTTATGTGACATCGTTTGACCAAGTGAACTAAATAACGCCACGGAATGTAATATGATAAAAACACTTATATATAAGAAGTACCGGCAGCGTATCTACCATGCTTTTATGATATCACACCCGTCCCATTATCTAATCACAACCCAAAACCAATCGTTTGTTCAATTCGTTTAACTCGTTTAAATCGTTTAAAATCGTTCAATCGTTTAAATCGTTCTCATTTTAATTGTGAAAAGTACTTTTGGTCGTCTCACTAATAACATTCAAACCTTCGTAAATCGTCCATCGTTCAACTCGTATTAGTCAAACCACCAAAGGGTAAGTTAACAAATAACAGGTTCAGTCGTTACCCACATAACCCCCACACATCACCATGGGGGCAGTCTGATAACGGGATTTGTCAGATCCTATGGTACCATAACCTAATACTGGTCGGTTCGGCCAAAACTAATGAATGGTATTCGTTATGTAACTACGACCAACAAGTTTGTTCACATTATCGAAATCGTATTTATTTAATATAAACCATATTAATCGTTTTTGAAACCATCATTAAAAATATCGAAATCGTTTAACACGTATGAATCACCCTAAAACAATTGAAAATAGTAAAATAGGGGAACTATGTACTCACTTTGAATTGCAAGTATCCTTGATCTAAAGAACTCAACAAGGCTCAAGCAAACCAAGGAAATCAAGTAGTACCTAGTAATCGGATCGCCTAGTTAATAAATCGACACCTAAATCGGAAGATCAGGTAGAATTAGGTCTTGTAAACCAAATGAGCATTGGAACTCATGTGATATGGTTTAACGAAGCCTACACTCTAAATCGGAACCTATCCTAAGTGCTTTCGACCCGTTACGACCCATTAAGGTAGCTTATGCTACTTTAACGCGTCATTTGCGCAAATGCGCGTTCGAGGTGCCTAACTAGTCCTATGATAAGTATTATATGCCTAAACATGTTTAAATATGTTGCATAATCAGTTAAATGACAAAAGTTTAAGTTACATATGCTTAGAATCCAATTATGCATGAAAAGGGCATTTTGGTCATTTACCTAAGGCATATAAACTACCTATCATACAACTAATTAAACTAAGTGACCATAAGGTATAACCTCGGAAGGTTATTGTCACACCCTGGCTTTTGCGGAAGCGTGTTTATTTGGTGTGACTCCTTAATACCATAGCAACAATCGTAACAATGCTATATGATAAAAATACGAGATGTTTATCCATTAAAAGAGTTTAGAAAATACCACAACAACATTGTCTGAAAGCATCAATACCAAATTTAGTTACAACCCATAACGTGTTTAAACGAGTTCACAAGACTTAACAAAAGTACTTAAATAAAAACCTGAGTTTAGAATTGTTGGTGCATACATCTGTTGACTTCGTCTTATATCGAGACTTGGTCTGGTTGCGGATCTGAGCAAACATGATGTCATCATGCTTGATGATGACATCATATGGATGACATCATCATATTACAACATCGTGAAAACAACATGCACATGGAAACAGAATTGTATATTTCATATAAGACAAAAGTTGGTTGACCGTTTGAGAGGGTCACGTTTGAACTTGTAACCGTTTGAGAGGTGTCAAGTTTGAAAGTGGTGACCGTTTGAAGGGTGGCATGTCACCTTCAAATGGTCAGGGTCTTGTCCTATAAATACCCTTCAAACTTTCATCATTTGTAACTTTCCGGCTTGTGCAACGAAGTGCTGCCGAAGTGTTGTCAGGTTGTAAAACGTTATAGAATCAATCATACAACAGTTTTAAACGTGAATCTAGCTGAATTGAACTCTACACGTCTGTTTCCGCCTTTCGTTTAGAGATAAACTCTTCTGATCGACTCGTTCGGGTCTGAAAATGATCCTACAAGTGGTATCAAAGCTCAGGAGGAAGAGTTCATACCAATTCAGCCACAAATTCTGATTTTCTACACCTTCTTTCAAAATTTAAAAATTTTTCACAGTTAAAATTGGATCAATTTTTCACAGAATGTGTAAAAGTGCATTTTAACAAACCCTTGAAAGTTTCAGTTCAAAATTCGAAGTAAAAGTGGTTAAAATGGCTTGAAAACTGGTGACCGTTTGAACGAGCCCAGCACCTGACCGTTTGAAATTGACCTTGACCGTTTGAAATCTGCGCCTGACCGTTTGAAACTGCACCTGACCGTTTGAAACTGCACCTGACTGTTTGAAACTGCCACCTTACCGTTTGAAATTGGACATGACCGTTTGAAACATGGTGCCCGTTTGAAAGTGTTTCAGTATTTCATGTGATTGTTCCTCGAATATTGTGTAACATTGAATTCGAGGTGTCAGTTTGTTGGGACTAAACATCACGAGCCGGTCACATGATTGCTTTATTCAAGAATTGCATGTGAAAGATATTAAAGTGTGTCAGCTATGTTCAAGAAGTAATATGCATGTGATATGCATTAAGTATTGTTTGATTCAAGTTTTTGGTCCAATGAAAGAGGTTTGATAGAGTAAAGTTGTCGGTTCATTTTAATCAAAGAAATCTTGCATATGATTCCAAGATAAAGGTGTCTGCTACTTTCATTTGAGGTCCAATGAGAATTGAGGGTTGATCAAGATTGTCGGTTCATTAAAGTCTTCATGTGACATATCATCGGAAAATGTAATTAGTTTTTGAAAGGTCCAATTAAATCAATCGGTGCATCATAGGGTGTCAGCAAACATTGAAAGTAATCAACAGTTGTCGGATAGTTAAAAATTTGTTTTGTTCTATAATTGTGACGGTACAATAGAATAGTGTTGTGGGATTAAAAGTTCTCGGCCCAACAGGATTTTTTTCCGACCCATTAAATACAAATTGTTGCATGTGATAAGTCATATTCACTGCTCAATCAACACATCACTTGATCACTAGTAGTTATAGGCCCAAGTCATTGTTTACATATTGATCAGTCAAAAGTCCAAGTCTCATGGGTTGATCATTCAGAGGTATTATTTTACAAGGTGATTCCAAGTGATTACAGATATTTCACGAGGAGAACCAGTTCACATCAAATCAGTTCACTTCAAACAGAGAACTTACTTGAAAGTATATCTTGTGATTTCGCTTGAAAGAGATGACTATTGCTAATGCTTACGATCGAAAATGGGCAGAAAAAATCAGAAAGGTCAGGGAAGCTGAAGAAGAAAAATGGAGAAAAATTGAAGAAGAAGAAGAAAGGTTAAAAGCTGAAGCTAAAGCTGAGAAAAAGAAAAGAAATGAGTTTTTCCAATCAAACAGAACAGTCAAAGATGTTCCAGAATTTAAAATCAAAGTTGATACTGAAGCAGTTAAAGTTCCTGAAAAGTGTGTGAATTGTGATTCTTTGATCAAGCAAAACAATGAACTGTTGCACAACATTAACAGATTAAAAGAATCGTATGATACAATGAACAGAGAAATCAACAAGTACACGGATTCAAACTGTGAACAAGCTGTAGCAATGAATACACTCAAAGGAGCTTACATGAGACAGCTTGATGATGTAAATTTCTACACAAAGAAATGTGCTGATCTAGAATTGAAGCTGGCAACACAAAGAATAGAAACTGAGAGAGTTAAAAATTTATTAGAAAGCTACTCATGTTCAACTTTTGTTGTTGACAGGATTTATCCAATTATGGAACAAATGAAGACATTTGAAGAAGTGAAGACTTCAGAAGGAAAGAAGTCAGAGACAAGAGAAGAGGATGAAGTGGAAATTTCTGGTGAGAAACCAAGTGTTGTCTATAACAAATGTCCACCTCTGGTCGAAAATGGATATTTGTCTCGAAGTCCAAATTCTGAAAGAGTCAAAAAGGTAATTAACTTACAGTGGGAGTCTGTGTCGTCGGATAATTTGCCAGAAAATATTGATGTTACGTTCACATCGTCTGACACTGATCATGAGTCCGAGTTGATTAAACGTGTGGTCGATCAGGTGTTAGATAAAGATGACATAGAGGAGTCAAAACCGGAGTCCAAATCCGAGTCAAAGTCTGGGTCCGACAAGTCAAAGTCAACAATCCAAAAGGATAAACGGGTTTATGATAAGAAATTTTTGCTATCAAAATCTAATTTGAATGAAGAACCAGTCAAAGTAGCATATACTTTGAAAGATTCTGACAAATTATATTCTGATGAGATTTTTCCAATAAGAGGTGTTAAAACTGAAATGATTAAAAAGGTTTTCAAACTAACAGAAATTAATATTTCTGAAATAAAAGATGCAAATCTTTCTGAAAAACCTAAACCTTACACCTCAAGAGTGCAACAAAGATTAAACAAGAAAAAGGGTTACAGTTCTGGTTCTTGTATTCATAAAAAACCAAACCATAACTGTAATTTAAAACAGAAAGGATTAGGATTTAATCAACCGAAAAATTATAAAAATGAAAAATTTTCTAAACAAAAAACTGTGTTTGTTTCAGGAAAATCTTTAGATGATGAGAAAGAGCAAGCATTCAGAAAGCAGACAAATCAAGAATTCCTTGCAAAGAAGCAAGATGAGATGAAGAAAAGTGTTATTCAGAAGAAGATTGAGACAAGAACATGTTTTCAGTGTAAAACTGCTGGTCATATTGCTAGAAATTGTCCGAAAACTTTCAAACCAAAACAGGAAGTCTCTGGTAAAATGAAAGAAAAAGTTGTTGAGAAAACTGAACTTACAACCAGAAAATTTACAGGCTTTGAAAATTCAACCTTTGAGATTGGTGAATGTTCAAAGAATGTGATTAAAAGAAAAGAAAATATGAAAAATCAAAAATGGGTTGTTAAGGGTTCAGGAAACAGTTCTGGTGATGAATCTGATTGCACAAAATCAGAGGAGCCAAAAGTTGTTAAAGAAAAGGTTGAGAAATCAGTTCCGAATGTGGATGATGTGAATTTTCCACCTCTATGGGCTGAAAATCTTAAAAAGAAAGTTGGGAAAGTTGAAATTTCAAATCAATTTTATTCTGACAAGAAAAAATTTCATGTTGATAAGGCTTTCAACGGAACTGTGAAACACATTTTTGGAAAAATGGTCGATGGTAAGGCCAAAGGAGTGAAAGAATTTTATGCTTCGAAAAGAAATGTTCACATGTCGGTTGAAAGTAAAGATGAAGAAGAAGTTGTTACACCCAAGGAAGGTCAGGCTTGGGTGGATATATTTTTCAAAAAGTAAAAACCTGACTTGCCGGAGCTCCCAAGTTGGTAATCGCGGAGCATGAATCGGCATCTTTCATTGAGTATGAAATTTGTTTTTGTATAAGTGTGAATTGCCGGAACTCCCAGGTTGGTAAGCGAGGAGTAGGAATCGGCACCTTGAGAATTTAACCAACAGATGATGTTTGGTTGAAAATGCTTGATTGGATTGATCTTACAAGTGGTAAATCAGGGACATTAAGTTGTATCTGATTTCCTACAAGTGGTTAAAAAAAAACAATGTGATGAACCAAATCCCTAACCTACAAATGGTTTTACAAAATCAACAAAACTTATTTTCCAGAAAAACCATTTGATTAAAACAAACTTAAGTGTTTTGAGATCATAATGGGAAAATAGTTTGTTGTGAGGGGGAGTTCTGATTGTTTATGCCAAGTGGATGGAGAATTGAGGCAATTCGATATCAGTTGTCATGTTCTTGTACAGTTTGTTTTCAAATTTCTTTAGATGTGTTTGAATTTTAGGGGGAGTATTTTTTTTTTAGAAAAATCCAAAAACATTAGAAAATTTGAAAAAGCAAAAAACATGATAAAACGAAAAATGAGTTTTTGTTGCATAAAAGAGGAAATGATAGTACATCAGTGGACTGTCACAGCATGCTAAAGAAATGGAAAGTTAAAATGTGATAAACGGTCTCACTAAAGATGTGACGGTAGGCTCAGCTAGACTAGTAGATTTGCGATAACGATACAAACTTAAATGAAAAAGCCTAGTTCTAGTGGGAAACATGGTCAAAAGCATAGTACTTAGTTTTGTCCTTCTTGACTGTGTGCCTACTCAGTAATCGCTGATTGTCGAAAGACATAAAACTGGTTAAGTTTGTGAACTTTCACAACTTTGCTGAAAAGTCACTGTGATTGTGCATTTCTTTTTGCAAAGATTTAAACTTGTTTTATTTCTTTATTTTGTTTAAGCATCGGACATCCTCTGCGTATACGTGAGTATCGACCTGGATGTTGTTGCCTAAATGTAACACCTCGAAAATTCACGTCCTATAATGTATTGACACATGTCATAAGCTTGAACGTGCTTTAATCTTGGCCCTCCATGTATTGACACGTATTTCCTTCCCAAGGATGGGGGTATTTATACATGTATATTCGTATTTGAAATAATATATTTTTAAGTCCCACTTAGAAAATATATATAACTTATTTGTCAAAAATAATGTATTCCAAAATATATATATTTTTTTCCCAAAAATAATATATTTTCACTTCTTGTCCAAAACAACATTTTCCCAAAAATATATTTGCAAAAGTATGTCCGGAATATTTCATAAGTTACATTTTTAGCGTTTGGTTCCATAATAACAAGTGTGTAACTTAATCATTTATTCCTTGTAATTTTTGGCATTATTTTGGAGTTGTAATTTCATGGTCTTTTGTTAAGATATATTATTTTACCCTAAAATAATATAACTACTCCACGAATCAAACAAATATCCACACAAGTGTCTTAATATAAAATATATATTCTAATATATATTTACCCATTTTTATTTACGAAAATCATCCTCCAATACTTTGTATTTTGTTACTAAAATCTATGGCAAAGTTTATGTGAAAGATTATAGTTAAAAATACACTTGTCAGAAAATATTTTCTAAGTGTTTGAATTTTTAGAAAATTTCGCCATAGTTTCCTTTGTAAATGAAGGTGTCCATGCTATTTAGCATATCATTTTCTTTTCCAAAAATAATTCAAACAATCAACAATCATACTCTAGACAATATTATGTTCACCAAGTGCAAAAATTATATGATTTTCATAACATCATGAACTTGATATTTCACAAAAAACGCGTAGTAACTTGGTAACTCGTTTAGTGGGTTTAGTTACCCTCCGAAGTGTGTTTACTTTTGTTAAAATCTCATTCTCGGGATTTCTAGATGTTCACAACTCGTGAACTTATTTTACAAAAATATTCGTTTACAACATCTTCATGTTTTACTAGCCTTCCTACACTTATTTTATTTCCAAAAATAATGTAAGTGCAAGAAAAGTTATGATCTTTCAAAAATTGTCTTTACAACTTGGTTTTTCTTGGATAATCATACACAAGTCTTGGATTCACAAGTTTACTAGTTCACTAGGTTTATTACTTTGTAAGAAAATCATTTTTACTTTCAAGTTCATGTTTGTTCAAGAAGATGATTATTTCATGTAAACCCATAATCACCCTCTAACTTGTTAAACCATGTTTTTAATCATACTTTAACAAGTTCCATATGATGATCAACATCATATTATCAAGAAATCAACAATCAAATGCCATGCATGCTTTAATCAACATTAATCCAACAAGATTTCATCATATATCATCTTTATGTTTCAAGATTTAAGTGCAAGTCTTTTAGTGTTCTTGTTATTTCATCACAATGTACTTCTTTTAACCATAAAAATAAAAGTAAACAAGAGTTATGAGAGATCTTACTACTAGCTTAAAGCTAGGGAAGAACACTAGTGAAAAAGATGATGAAAAATGGTGAATGAATGCAAGTGATGAAAGCTCCT
Organism: Helianthus tuberosus; assembly: GCA_030545235.1. Lineage (NCBI taxonomy): Eukaryota > Viridiplantae > Streptophyta > Magnoliopsida > Asterales > Asteraceae > Helianthus > Helianthus tuberosus. The sequence goes on from JARYGA010024929.1 coordinate 8,527, forward strand.
TGATGATCCACAAGCTACAAGCTCCTTTAATCACCTTCTAGTACTTGAAACAAGCATGAAAATGGTTGTATGGTGGTGACAAGGTGGTGGTGGTGGCGGTTGTAAGGTGAGCCTAGAGGGAGAGAGAGGAGTTGAGGGAGTTGGGGTGATCTTGTGAAGTGAGAGAATGATATGGAATGATAAGGATCTAAAGCACCTTACTTATAATCTTACACAATATTATGGCAAAGATATCAAGCAAGATATCAAATAAAATATAGAAGAAATCTATTGAGTGGGTTGTGGGGTCCTCTTTGGACCGTAAATAGGCAAGGGGGGTTAATTGTAAAATTTGATAGTAAGTAGGTAAATATTTAGAAGGTTAAGTGTAATATTTAGTGTATTATGTGTATGGCACTTTATATAATGTGTTGGGGTATTCGGGGACCATAACTAGCCCAAAAATAATAAAATAATGTTTCTGACAAAATTTTGGTGTTCCGGGTAATGTCCGGTTGTTCGGTTAGATACCGGTTCGTTAAAGTGCTAAGTTGTTCCGTATAGTGTCCTTTATGTATCTTTTTGTAACACTTTTAATTCCCAACACTTAGGAAAGTATTTAGGACCATTTAGTCAATTTTCTGCATAATACTGGTATGTTAAAAAGCTGATTTTTGCTGAAAAATGCAGAATTCTGCACTTAAAGTGAGTTTTAGGCACTTTCCCTACACACCATACTAGTGTAGTACCTTGTCCCTGGCTCATACTGGGCCTCAAAACATTGTCTGTCTATGTACTGGCACTGTCAGTATATTTCTGAGTTATCCGCTCATTGTGCTAACTGTGCTTTATGCATCATGATGTCACTAAAGTTTGTCTGTGATAATTGTAACAACTCTCATCAAAAAGTACTAATTATTACTTTAATTGACCAATAGGAAACCCTAATTGAGAAACCCAAGTGATTCTACACAAACCCTAAGATTTTCAGAAAAATCAGAATCAGGATCAGGGCCCCTAAAACTCAGGGGGGGTAATTCCTATCGATGATTATCCATATAACTCGTTGTCAGAATAGAATTTTAAAATTTCGTCGACTCAGCTAAGCTAGTTGGACACGTGGCAACCCTATACATGAAAATTGTTGCTACGCGGGCCGCGTAAGGATAAGCTTAGATCTCACGCAGGCCGCCTGAGGGACAAAATTCGGCTATAAATACAGGAGATTGGGACTGGAATTCTGGCTTCAGAACGACGCTCAAATTCACTTTGTGCGCTGAGATAAGTTCTGTATACTCCAATTAACACACACAGGCACTAAATCGACGCCGCAATCAGGGTATTAGCACAATCGCTATTACGATTCATTGTCCGATCGATCAATGTACTCAATGGATGTTTAAGTGCTGCCCACATTAGGGTGATGCTTTGTCATTAGTCGTTAATTCGATGGATGTTTAAGCATAGCACTTTGTCATTCGTTGTGAGGGTTGATCTCGTGAGTTATCGTAAATGCTGGATTGATTACTAACCCCGAATTGTGTGCCTGTTATAAAAATTTAGGTTGAAAAGGCTAAATCAGTAGGCTAAACTCTGCTCAAATTAAATCTGCAATGTGAGTCATTCTCTTTTTATCAACTATTTTACAATACCTCAAATTATTTTCAAGGTTATAATTACAGGGACTAAGTCGTGGATATCTTGAATTACTGGTTAGTGGGGTATTGTGCACATTACTAATTTTCTCCCATTTAGGTTCATTGACCTACTCGGGATAATCACTGTTAGGTTCATTGACCTACAGGGATAATCGTCACTATTTAAGTTCATTGATCTAAATAGTGGTATGACCATCGTCACCATTGTGACATGTCACCATTGTGACAGAATGCCAGATAAAAATAAGATAGAAGCCATTGTAATCGCTCTTATGCTGTAATTGATAACTATGCATCATTATGCAAAATAGAATGATTCACTCAGTATTTCCCGCTGACAAAACCTTTTTCAAACATGTTTCAGGTGACCTGTTATGAATCAGGAAAAGTGCCATATAGCACTACAAGCTCAAGGAAGTGGCTCAGTATAAAATAAAGAAACATGTTTTGTAAATATAAAAGATTTCTTCGTGAAATCAAATGATTGTAAATTACCGGGGTTTTATCCCGCGTTGTGAAATAAATAATCGGGAAATATTTACATTTTAAAAGATCCTGATGAAAACTTCCGCTGTCAAACTCAATTAATTAAATACCGCAGGATTTCTGTCCCGCGGCTCCTGAAACGGGTCAAACCGGGTCGGGGGCCGTGATAGAAATAAGGTGGTATCAGAGCCACTGATCGAGCCACTGATTTAAGCTAATTAAGTATTTAGAAAATACTTAATTTATATTAATTGCTATTTTGTGATTATATGTTTTATTATCTGACTAATTATGTACAGTATGGGCAGATTTTTATATGCTAATCAAGGTAGCAATTAATACAAATTTTTACATAATTTGACCCAAAGTTTTAGCACCTTTATTATATACAGTCTAGAAATCTTATTCAGTAAATAAATTTACAAATAAAACCTAGTATGTTTTCATATTCGGTTGTTTCATAGTTACCCAATATGAAATAATATTTAAAAGTTTTTCTATAAAGTTTTGCTATGATTTTTAACTTAGTAATTGTGTGTATCTTACATAAACAGCATGAGTGATTTGTCGGAAGCTCTTCAGAATTTAAATCTCTATCCAGTAAGAATAGAAGTTTCCAGAGATTTTAATAGGTATATACCAGACATAGAAGAACCTATAGAATTCAACGCTTCACCTCTCGAGAAACCCAAGCCTAAGAAAATGGAAATTGGAGAAAGCTCTAGGCAAATTGAGAGATTACCATCTCAGGAAGAGTTAGATTTTATAATGGCAACCGATGATACTATTGAGCCTGTTAATGAAAATGATTTTATTCATTCTCTTGAAACACAACTACCAATGAACTTAGAACCAGTTATTCCAAAACCTTCAATCCACTGGCAGATAGACGAATGGTTGAATAATGAAATACTGTTACAAAACCATCCCTATAGGCTTTTTCCTAAGATCAATCCAGAACCTTTACCAAATTCACCAATGAGTAACGAGAATATGACTGAACTTCATCATTTTGACAAAATGAATGCTGGGAATAGGATCCAAGAAACTCTGGGACAGATCTCCTGGAAATACGATGAGAAGGAACGCCGTTACTAGAATATCATCTGACAAAAGGATAGGGGATTTATAAAACTGTGGTTATGTAATAGTAATAGTAAAATCGGTATGTGTAAAAAAAAAAAAAAAAAAAACGGTTGTATATAGAAGCATGATATAATCTATAAAACAAACGAAATTTTAGAAAATTTACAATTTTGTTGTATATTCGTTTACATGATTATGTGCAATTAATTGTAACCTTGGATTATTTCTTTTATACTAATTATTTATCTATAAATTAGTTATCAGATGAAAAACGCTAATAATGAACCAGTTAATGAGGTTAATCAATCTGAGCAACAACCGGGGGATCAATTTATGACTAGGCAGGATATAGAAAATATCGTTGCTCAAGGGATAGCCAACGCTATTCCAGGAATAGTTGCTCAAGGGATAGCCAATGCTATTCCATCAATCGTTGTTGCTATTAAAAATCCAATCGAACCGCAACAAATTGTTCCTAGTAAACGTATTTCTGAAGATAACTTCAGTAATAGCGTAAACGGAGGCAATAATCATGTTAATCATGATAATGAACCAGGGCAAGCTCCGCTCCCTAAGAAAAGGAAAACTGCAACGCCTGGTTGCACTTACAAAGAATTTCTTGCTTGTAAACCCACTGAGTTTGCAGGCAATGAAGGAGCGACTGCGGCACTGCGTTGGTTAGAGAAAACCGAGGCAGTAATTGCCATAAGTAAATGTGCTCAGGATGACCAGGTCATGTATGCGTCAAACCTTTTCAAAGAAGTGGCGCTAGAATGGTGGAATACGGTGTTACAAGCTAAAGGAAGAAATAGGGCTTATGCCATGAAATGGGAAGAATTTAAGAGTCTTGTAGAAAGAAAATTATGTCCTGAATATGAAAAAGATCAAATGGAAAATAAATTTCTAACCCATCGGATGGTGGATGTAGATTGTCAAGGGTATACTACGACATTCTTCGAATATGCTCGAGTGGTACCAACCCTGGCTTCGCCAGAGCCGGTACTTATTTCTCGTTATATTTGGGGATTGATTTCCGAAATCCGTAATATCGTCAAGGCTGCGAAACCTCATACGATTGATGATGCAGTAGAATTAGCCAATACTCTGACTGACGAGCTAGTACGGACAAGAGAAGAAAATAGAAGGAAGGAAGTAGCCCAAAAGATTACCCAAGAATTTCATTCGGGTAACCATAACAATTTTAAGAAAGGAGGGAATGGGCAATCTTCTACTAGTCCATTTTGCAATTTTTGCAAAAGGAAGCATTTTGGAAGATGCAAAGGATATTGCAATTTTTGCAAAATTCCAGGGCATCAAGAAGAAGACTGTAGGAGGAAGAAATTTTCAGTCTGCTACAACTGTGGAGAAACTGGACATCTTAGGCCAGATTGTCCAAAACTGAATAAACCATTTGACAATAAAGCCAAACCGGCAGAAGGAGCAAAAAGGAATGTAAGAGCCTTCCAGCTGACTACTCAAGAAACCGAGATGATTCCAGATGTGATAGCCGGTATGTTCTTAGCTTACAACGTTTACACAAAAGTATTATTTGACTCTGGTGCAAACCAAAGTTTTATAAATACTTTACTCTGCCAAACTCTTAACTTACCGTTAACCAGCATTAGATAAATTTCTACAGTAGAAACGGCAGATGGGAATTTAGTTGAAGTAAATAAGGTTCTGCAAAACGTAGAAATAGAACTTTTAAGTCATAAATTTTCTGCAACCCTATTACCTATGAAATTAGTTGAAATCAAGGTTGTGCTAAGAATGGATTGATTAGTAAAACAAGTATGCTCGAATTATCTATGATAAGAATTCCATAGAAATTTGTGCAACCACTAGAAAAGTAATAATGATTACAGGAGATAAGCCATGTAAACCCATAAAGTTCATATCTAATGAAAGTTGTTAGTTATAAACGAAAGCAAGGAATAGTATATATGATTTCAGTAATCATTAATACTAAAGATAAAGAAATTAAGGAAATTTCTGAAATTTCAGAATACCCAGATGTATTTCCAGAAGATTTACCAGGATTACCACCAGATAGGGAGATAGAATTTAGGATTCATCTAAAATTCCAGGAATTTTACCGATAAGCCAGGGAACCTTATCGGTTAGCACAATATTGGTTGTTAAGAAAAAGGATGATTCAATAAGAATGTGTATTGCTTATAGAGAATTGAATAAAGTTACAATTAAGAATCAATACCTATTACCTAGAATTGATGATCTATTCAATCAAATTCCAGGGAAATAGATATTTTCCTAAGATCGACTTATGTTCCGGATATCATCAATTGAAAGTACAAGAGGAAGACCTACCTAAAACTGTTTTCAAGATTAGGTATGGTCATTACGAGTTTACAGTCATACCCTTCGTATTAACGAATGCACTTGCAGCATTCATGGACATGATGAATATGATCTGTAAACCGTATTTGGATAAATTTGTAATTATCTTCATAGATGACATACTTATTTATTCAAAAAGTCAGGACGAACATTGTCAGCATTTGCATATACTCTTAACTCTGTTAAGAAAAGAAAAACTTTACGCCAAATTTTCGAAGTATGAACTTTGGCTGTCAGAAGTATAATTTTGAAGTCATATGATGAATTATGAAGGTATTTACATAGATTCTGCTAAGATAGCAGCAATTACCAAATGGAAGATTCCGCAATCCACAATAGAAATTAGGAGTTTGTAAGTTTAGTCGGATATTTTAGACGGATTATTTAGGGATTATTCCAAAATAGATATACCATTAAGTTTGATTAAGGACCTAAACAAGAAGAAACCTTTAGTATCTTGAAACAGAAGTTAACCAATACTACAATCTTAGCTTTACTAGAAGGAACAAAAGATTTTGAAGTATACGGTAATGCTTCAAAGCTAAGATTTGAATGTGTGTTAATGCAACGCAAAAAGGTAATTGCATATACATTAAGGCAATTGAAAAGGCACGAAGAAAAACTATACCACTCATGAGATAGAATTAGGAATCATAATTTTTGCCCTTAAGATTTGGATAAATTATCTGTATAGAAGTAAGTATACTATCTATACGGATTACAAGAATTGGAGATATATAATTGGGCAAAAAGAATTAAAACACGAGGCAAAGGAAATGGATGAAAATCCTAAGTGACTACAACTGTGATATTCAGTATCACGAAGAAAAGGCTAAAGACGACTAGAGATCACCAAAAGAGTTATACAGATAATAGAGGAAAGCCGTTGGAGTTTAAGTTGGAGACAAAAAGTTACTGAAAGTATCTCCTTGGAAAGGAGTAGTTCGATTCGGTAAGAAAGAAAAGTTAAGTCCAAGGTACGTAGGACCATTTCCAATGATCCAATGTATAGGACTAGTTGCTTATCGTTTACAATTACCAGGAGAGTTAGCTGGAGTACATGATATATTTCATATATCCAATCTCAAGAGATGTCTATTAAACGAATCTTTGAGTAATACCTTTCCAAGATATAAAGGTAAACGAGTAATGCTAGTAAAGCAGGATTTAAAGATATGATCCTAATACATTTGAGAATTAGAGTCAGAAATAAGGTGAAAATATCCTCAATTATTCCGGTAAATCTCGAGGACGAGATTTTTCTTAAGGTGGGGAGAATGTAACAACTCTCATCAAAAAGTACTAATTATTACTTTAATTGACCAATAGGAAACCCTAATTGAGAAACCCAAGTGATTCTACACAAACCCTAAGATTTTCAGAAAAATCAGAATCAGGATCAGGGCCCCTAAAACTCAGGGGGGGTAATTCCTATCGATGATTATCCATATAACTGGTTGTCAGAATAGAATTTTAAAATTTCGTCAACTCAGCTAAGCTAGTTGGACACGTGGCAACCCTATACATGAAAATTGTTGCTACGCGGGCCGCGTAAGGATAAGCTTAGATCTCACGCGGGCCGCCTGAGGGACAAAATTCGGCTATAAATACAGGAGATTGGGACTTGAATTCTGGCTTCAGAACGACGCTCAAATTCACTTTGTGCGCTGAGATAAGTTCTGTATACTCCAATTAACACACACAGGCACTAAATCGACGCCGCAATCAGGGTATTAGCACAATCGCTATTACGATTCATTGTCCGATCGATCAATGTACTCAATGGATGTTTAAGTGCTGCCCACATTAGGGTGATGCTTTGTCATTAGTCGTTAATTCGATGGATGTTTAAGCATAGCACTTTGTCATTCGTTGTGAGGGTTGATCTCGTGAGTTATCGTAAATGCTGGATTGATTACTAACCCCGAATTGTGTGCCTGTTATAAAAATTTAGGTTGAAAAGGCTAAATCAGTAGGCTAAACTCTGCTCAAATTAAATCTGCAATGTGAGTCATTCTCTTTTTATCAACTATTTTACAATACCTCAAATTATTTTCAAGGTTATAATTACAGGGACTAAGTCGTGGATATCTTGAATTACTGGTTAGTGGGGTATTGTGCACATTACTAATTTTCTCCCATTTAGGTTCATTGACCTACTCGGGATAATCACTGTTAGGTTCATTGACCTACAGGGATAATCGTCACTATTTAGGTTCATTGATCTAAATAGTGGTATGACCATCGTCACCATTGTGACATGTCACCATTGTGACAGAATGCCAGATAAAAATAAGATAGAAGCCATTGTAATCGCTCTTATGCTGTAATTGATAACTATGCATCATTATGCAAAATAGAATGATCCACTCAGTATTTCCCGCTGACAAAACCTTTTTCAAACATGTTTCAGGTGACCTGTTATGAATCAGGAAAAGTGCCATATAGCACTACAAGCTCAAGGAAGTGGCTCAGTATAAAATAAAGAAACATGTTTTGTAAAAATAAAAGATTTCTTCGTGAAATCAAATGATTGTAAATTACCGGGGTTTTATCCCGCGTTGTGAAATAAATAATCGGGAAATATTTACATTTTAAAAGATCCTGATGAAAACTTCCGCTGTCAAACTCAATTAATTAAATACCGCAGGATTTCTGTCCCGCGGCTCCTGAAACGGGTCAAACCGGGTCGGGGGCCGTGACAATAATGATGTGACAATATGTAATATGTGATGCACGTGTATATATGATGCAGTAATCAGAAAGCAATTAAGTAATTCAGCACAATCATTAAACACTTAATTGTAATTAATTAATTGTACGGATACCTGTAATTATGAGGGTTGTCACATTCTCCCCCCGTTAAGAAAATTTCGTCCCGAAATTTAAGTTCTACGTTTAGTTGCAGGGGTTTTGGGGAATAAATGTGGGTAATTGGCTTTCATACGGTCTTCACGCTCTCCCACATGAATTCTGGGCCATGACGTGCATTCCATCGAACCTTGACGAGTTTGACACTACTCCTGCGTGTTTTGTTAATCTTCCAATCCGTAACCTCAACAGGTTCTTCAATAAAGTGGAGTGTGTCGTCAATGTGGACTTCGTCGGCAGGAATGACCACTGTCACTTGAGTTGGACTCTTTTTCAAATTAGATACATGAAATGTATCGTGAAGGCCGTTTAGTTCAGCAGGTAAATCCAACTTTTATGCTACGAGACCAATCTGTTCCAGGATTCTAAATGGACCAATGTATCTGGGGTTCAACTTCCCACGCTTCCCAAAGCGTGCCACACCCTTCCAGGATGAAACCTTCAACAATACCATATCTCCCACCTCAAATTCCAGAGGTTTTCTTCTCCGGTCCGCATAACACTTTTGTCGATCACGATCCGCTTTGATGCGCTCTCGGATCTGTATAATCTTGTCAGTCGTTTCCTGGACCAATTCCGGGCCAACAAGCTGTCTATCACCCGCGTCTGCCCAGCATAGCGGTGATCGACACTTGCGTCCATAAAGAGCTTCGAATGGTGCGGCTTGAATGCTTGGATGATAACTGTTGTTGTATGAAAATTCAACCAATGGTAGGTGAGTGTCCCAACTTCCACCTAAATCCATTACGCAAGCTCGCAACATGTCTTCCAACGTCTGAATTGTTCGTTCGCTCTGTCCGTCTGTCTGTGGGTGAAAGGCAGTACTCAGATTCAACTGAGAACCAAAAGCTTCTTGAAAGGATTGTCAAATCCTTGACACGAATCTTCCATCTCTATCAGAGATAATTGAGAGAGGCACTCCATTACGTGCAACCATCTCTCTCAGGTATAGCTCAGCTAACTTGCTCGTGTTGTCTTTCTCTTTGATTGCCAAAAAGTGTGCAGATTTCGTTAAACGGTCTACAATCACCCAAATTGTATCATGGCCCTTGGGCATCTTTGGTAATTTCGTTATAAAGTCCATCGAAATTTGTTCCCATTTCCATTGGGGTATTTCAGGTTGTTTCAAGAGACCTGAAGGCTTCTGGTATTCAACCTTTATCTTGGCGCATGTTAAACATTTGCCAACATATATCGCAACATCGCCTTTCATTCTTGGCCACCAATAGAAATCCTTTAGGTCTTGGTACATTTTGTCCGATCCTGGTTGGATCGAGTACCGTGACTTGTGAGCCTCATCAAAAATAACATTTCTCAGACCACCAAAGAAAGGAACCCAAATTCTTCCCAAGAAACATAATGTTCCATCCTCCTTTGGTACCAATTGCTTCTCCATCCCCCGGAGATATTCATTTTCAAGATTCTCCCTTTTAAGAGCTTCCCTCTGAGCAGCACGAATGCGCAATGTGAGGTCTGTTTGAACAATCATTTCCAAAGCCCTAACCCTTATGGGCTTAATCCTTTCTTTCCGAATTAAGGCATCGACGACTACATTTTCCTTCCCTGGGTGATACTTGATCTCGCAATCATAGTCGTTCAACAACTCTACCCATCGTCTTTGTCTCATGTTAAGCTTTTTTTGATCAAAAATGTGATGCAGGCTCTTGTGATCGGTAAAGATTGTGCATCGTGTTCCATACAAGTAATGTCGCCAGATTTTTAAAGCAAACACCACTGCGCCTAACTCCAAGTCATGCATGGTGTAGTTCTTCTCATGAACCTTCAGCTGGCGCAAAGCATAGGCTATAACTTTTTGTCGCTGCATCTGTACGCAGCCTAAACCTTGACGTGAAGCGTCACAATATACCATGAAGTCGTCCGTGCCTTCGGGTAAAGATAAGATTGGTGCGTCGCAAAGTTTGTTCTTCAACAACTGAAATGCTTTTTCTTGTTTGTCTCCCCAATCAAACTTCTTGTCTTTTTGTGTGAGGGAAGTCAGGGGTTGAGCGATTTTTGAGAAATCCTCAATAAATCTGTGATAATAACCAGCCAAACCTAGGAACTTTCGAATTTCGGTTGGCGTCTTTGGAGTCTCCCAATTCTTGATTGCTTCAATCTTTGTAGGATCCACATGGATTCCATTTCCATTTACCACATGACCAAGGAACTGAACCTTGCGTAACCAGAACTCGCACTTTGAGAACTTCGCATACAACTTATCTTTCTTGAGGAGTTCTAAGATAGCTCTTACGTGTTGCTCATGTTCTTCCTTCGTCTTCGAGTAGATCAAAATATCGTCAATGAACACAATTACAAACTTATCAAGGTACGGATTGCAGACTCTGTTCATCAGATCCATAAACACGGCTGGCATGTTTGTCAATCCAAACGGCATAACCAGGAACTCGTAGTGCCCATACCGAGTTCTAAAGGCTGTCTTCAGAATACTCTCCTCTTGAATCCTCAACTGGTGATAACCTGATCGTAGATCGATCTTGGAGTAAAAACTTGAACCTTGTAACTGATCGAACAGGTCGTCAATCCTTGGTAAAGGATATCTATTCTTGATTGTCAACTTGTTCAGCTCCCGGTAGTCGATACACATGCGAAAACTACCATCTTTCTTTTTAACGAACAGAACTGGAGCTCCCCAAGGCGAGAAGCTTGGTCTGATAAACACCTTATCTAAAAGCTCCTGGAGTTGTGTTGACAACTCCTGCATCTCTGAAGGTGCAAGTCGATAGGGTGCCTTAGCCACAGGTGCGGTGCCTGGGACTAAGTCAATATGAAACTCGACTTGTCTTTGTGGCGGCAATCCTGGCAAGTCTTCTGGAAAGACTTCAGGATATCCCTTTGCAACTGGAATGTCTTCTATCTTTGGCTCAGCGGCCTCCTTATCCATGATGTGCGCTAAGAAGGCAACACATCCCTTCTTCAAACATTTTATAGCCTTCAAGCAACTAATGATACTTAAGGGCGTATCACGATTCTCTCCGTGTACCACAATTGTTTCTCCATTCGCCATTGGGATGCCAATGGTCTTCTCGTGACATACAATTTCGGCTCTGTTGCTTGACAACCAATCCATTCCTACTACCACATCGAAGCTTCCCAACTCGACTGGCAGTAGATCCAGTGTAAACTCGTGCTCTCCCAGCTCTATTACGCATCCTCTGATGACTTCATTCGTTTCAACTAGCTTTCCATTAGCCAGTTCAATTGAGTATGGAATATCTAACTTACTAGCAGTTAACCCAAGCATATTCTTAAATTCTAGGGATACAAAACTATAATCGGCACCAGTGTCGAATAGAACAGATGCATGACGTTGGTTGATAGGAAACGTACCAGTAACTACATTGGGATCCTGGCGTGCTTCCCTTGCACCTATGTTGAAGACTCTGCCTTGCGCTTGATTGAGTTTCGAGCATTCCCGCTTAAAGTGCCCCATGTCTCCACAGTTGAAACACCCTGGTCCTCGACCATTCCCATTACCATTACCATTTCCGCCTCAATTGACGTTCGCTCCCCGGTTACCAGCTTGATTCCCAGCATTTCCACGATTTCCATTTCCGCCATTTCCTCTCTGTTGGCGGTTTCCATAACCTTGCTGACCACCACGACCAGCGCCAGTACCAACCCAGCATGTTTCTTTTGAGTGGCCAGTCTTCCCACAAGACTCACATTTCCTTAATCTGCACTGGCCGGGGTGATGATATTGGCATACATCACATTTGGGCAAAGCGCCCATGTACCCTCTTCCTTTGTTTTCGGCACTAGTTTTAGCCCTGGCTGGTGCGCTTCCTTCTTCTTTTTGCTGATACTGTTGGTACCCTTTTTGAAGTTGGAGAACTTCCTCTTGTTCTCGCTTGAGGATTCAACATGAGTTTCTTTCTTCTTCGGATCAGAAATTGAAAACTTGTTCAATCTGATGGCTTCTTCTGTAAGTGCCACGCTGAGATCAATGGCTTCGGTAATTGTTGGAGGCTTGGATGTTGTTACCATACTCATGATCTGGGGTGCCAACCCCCAGATGAAACGCTCAATGCGTTTAAATTCAGGATCAACCATATACGGCACAACACGTGACAAGTCGTGGAACCTTTGTACATATTCAGCAATTTTTGGACCGTCCATTTTGAGGTGCCAGAATTCAGTTTCCAGCTTCTGTATTTCGGCCCGCGAACAATATTTCTTCCTCATGAGCTCCTTCAGCTCAGCCCATGTCAGTGCATACGCCGCCGCCTCTCCTAGGGTTTGGACTTGCAGATTCCACCAGGATAAAGCACCATCAAGAAAATGTCCTGAAACGTAAGTAACTGGGTTTTCAGGAGCACACTTGCTCATCCTTATTACCGAATCCGTCTTTTCTGTCCATCTGACGAAAGCAACAGCACCCCAGTGCCGTCGTAATTTATAGGCTTACAATCCAGAAATTGTTTGTAGGTACAGCCTGTACAGTCAATATCATTAACAGAAAGCATTAGCGGATGTGTAAGAAGTATCCAAGCATAACGTAATATATCTCAAGCGACTTGGACATTACCATTGGGTGGGTTGTTGTTCCTTGAGGAACCTCCGCTAGTCTCGGCGCGGGAGGCCTCATACTGTGCTATTGCTGCGGTAATTCGCTCCTGTAATTCAGCCTCAGTAGTGGGCAAACATGTGTCTCGTCGTGGAGGCATCTTCTAAAAGAAGATCATATCAGTCAGGTCATAGTAAGTATAGTGAGTACGTAACACACGCATGTAATAACATTCATCAACATAATAACACATAACATCCCATGTCATAATTATAAACAAATAAATCAACAATGCTTGTAATGAAAAGGCTGCGATTGAGCTTTGCATAAAACAAGACCACCAGTACAGTTTTACAATTGTATCATATGTCAAAAGAGACTAAGGGTCACATCACCCTTGTCTGAATCGTCTAACAATCTACAACAACCAAAAGTCAAATGTCAGAAGTCATAAGTCATCATGTGGTCTTCAAAATGCTAGGCAATCCGGCTCAATCGTTGTACCCTCACCAAAAGGAGCCTATATGCAGGAGACCTAAAACCCCTAAGCTGATGGTGGAGGAGGAGGTGGAGGAATGAAAATCAATCTGCGCAAATGCGCCAAATCCTCCTCAAGAGCATGGACAACACGCAGCAGGTAAGCGATCTGCTGGTCCGTAGTGAGGAAGTGGACATCGGAATCAGGGTGCGGTAGGAGAGGAGCTGGTGGTGTCACGAACGGGGACTGGCAATGACAAGGGGGAGGACACGGGATCCTCTCCAGCTCCTAGACTCGTCGGCTCAACGCATCCTGCTGTAACTGCAAGGATAAAAGTATATCATCCGTCGTATACCCAACATGAAAAGGATGGTATGGATCTGACAAAGGCATGACGTTGGGCGAAGACCACATAAATGGCTCGCCCGTGGGTGCTGAAGAAGAGAAAGCAGTGTGTGCATCAGGTGCAAAAGGGGGTATAAATGGAAAGGCTGCTGTCATAGGTGGTATGTGATCATGCTGCTGAGTAGAAGGTCCTTCCCCTGGACGGGGATGAGGAATGTCCTGAAGAAAAGCGACGGGCAAATCCATGCGGTGGACGTCTGACACGGGAGGGTGAAACTGTGGGACATCAAAGGGTGCAAAAACAGGTGCAGCAGGGGGAGTGACTGGTAGAACAAATGGAGGATAGTCATCATCATCCTCAATCCACCCATTACGGGTGTCGGCATATCTAGGATCAACGTGTGTAGCAAATGGAGCACGGTCCACAAACACAGGGGCCGGGTCGTGCAGAGGTGCAACAACGACAGGAACATCATCAACTGGTGGTGCAACTACTGGAACATCAACAACGGGTGGTGCAACGACTGGTACATCATTAGGAATAGGGTCGTGCACAGGAAAATGGTCGGCTAAAGTTGGCTCATGATCAGCGGGCATATCGAGGAGCTGATCGACCGGAAAAATAGGTGCCTTAATGAGTGGCTCAACAGGTACAAACTCAACCTCAGGATCCGGGTCAAAGTTATGGGGAACAATGGGTGCAGCACATATCGCCATGTCCGAATTAGTGTCGGTGGAGTAGTGTTGCACGCCCTGGGCTTGAAGAGTGGCGGATGATACAGACTCAAGTGAGTAGGGACCAGACGGATCGGGTAAGGCCTCCACAACAGGAACCTCGACAGGTGGCACAATAATGGCATTAACAGCAGGAACCTCAACCACAGGAACAACAGGGTCATCAATCGGAATATCAGCAAGTGGAATATCGTCATCCATCGGGGCCCCTCCATCCTGGTCACCCTCCGGGGGACCCTCGATGAATAGATCGATGTCGTCATTGGCCATATCGTCAAGAGGCTGTTCCTGAAAATCATCCTTGTCGGTACTCGTGGTGTCTGATGTTTAAACCTCTGGGTCTGTGGCTAGCTCATCATCCGAGGTAATAGCCATAGGGTCTATCGTGTCGGACACTCCACTATCAGAAGAAGATGGCATGGTGTCTGTAACACAACCACAACATATGCACATATATCAGATAAGCATGTAAGCAAAAAGCGATGTAATCATGTATGCATCCTAGTCTTCCCAGACTATCCCACCCAGTCTCTCAGACTAACTCCCTGGTCTCTAAGACCCAAACTTTCCCAGTCTCTAAGACTAACTCCCTGATCTCTAAGACCAACTCCCTGGTCTCTAAGACCAAACCTCCCAGTCTCTAAGACTAAATCCCTGATCTCTAAGACCAAACTCTCCCAGTCTCTAAGACTAAATCCCTGATCTCTAAGACCAAACTCTCCCAGTCTCTAAGACTAAATTTCCCCAGCCTCTAAGGCTGAACTCCCTCAGTCTCTAAGACTGAATTTCCCCAGCCTCTAAGGCTGAACTCCCTTAGTCTCTAAGACTGAATTACATACATAACCTTTTTTAAACGTGTATTCGTGCCTTTTGTTTGTAAAAATGTTTGTTCCCTGGATCTGGACATTTTTGTATGCAATGTAAAAATGTTTGAAACCATTTTCGTGAGAGCCCTAATGATCATAGTCTAGACTCGAGAAAGAATCCTAGTTCGCTATGATCGAGGCTCTGATACCAAGCTGTCACACACTAGCTTTTGCGGAAGCGTGTTTATTTGGTGTGACTCCTTAATACCATAGCAACAATCGTAACAATGCTATATGATAAAAATACGAGATGTTTATCCATTAAGAGAGTTTAGAAAATACCACAACAACATTGTCTGAAAGCATCAATACCAAATTTAGTTACAACCCGTGATGTGTTTAAACGAGTTCACAAGACTTAACAAAAGTACTTAAATAAAAACCTGAGTTTAGAATTATGTATCCCGTCCAGGAAAGGAATACACCCTCTAAACCCAACAACCCTGGATAACATCTTTTATTCAAACGCAGCTTGACGACACATGCATACCCTTCCAGATCCACTAGTTTCCTGAAATACATGTAGTTTAAAAATATCAACAAAAAGTTGCGCGAGTTCATGTGTATGTCTGTGTGCATAAACCTTTGAAAAATTTCTTGTATGTATAAATGTCCCTGGTATGTAGCAATAAGGAAAACGAGATCACCAATGGGTTGCAAAGCCAATGGTATGTGTGAAAAGGTGCAGGAAGAACTCAAACCTAGCAAATTTGTACCGGGCTTCCGGCTGGAAGACATAGTCACCTCTATGGGCCACCCCGGCGTCATGGGTGTGGGCTCGCTACACCCAAATAGATCTATCACTCATATCCCTCGGTCCTACGACAAGGATTAATGTCCTTAAGTGTTGTACCCACCCCTCACATGATCTAGTAGTATACCCTCCTTAGGCTAACCATACCATGTATAAAAATGTCTGTAATAATTGTAACATGTAATCCACCCCCGAAGTATAAAACTGAAAACAGTTAAGAGAAAAGGGGAACATGAACTCACAGTAGTGCGTCTCCTGTACCGTAACTCAAACTCTGTCAGCTACATGACAACCTACAACGTACTAATGTCTATTAGACGAACGGGCCATGCCTTGGCTTAGAGTTTAATGTTTTTGAGTTGCGTTTCTTATGTCTCCGAATATTATTCCAAGTTATAATTATTTGTCAAAATGATTAATATTTCAACTTAAATTATATGTAGTGTTGGAATAATATTCATTCAATATTTTTGTATTAATACTTCTAAAGTATTTAACTCCGTATTTGTTTCCCAAGGATGGGGGTATTTATACATGTATATTCGTATTTGAAATAATATATTTTTAAGTCCCACTTAGAAAATATATATAACTTATTTGTCAAAAATAATGTATTCCAAAATATATATATATATATTTTTCCCAAAAATAATATATTTTCACTTCTTGTCCAAAACAACATTTTCCCAAAAATATATTTGCAAAAGTATGTCCGGAATATTTCATAAGTTACATTTTTGGCGCTTGGTTCCATAATAACAAGTGTGTAACTTAATCATTTATTCCTTGTAATTTTTGGCATTATATTAGAGAATTTCGCCATAGTTTCCTTTGTAAATGGAGGTGTCCATGCTATTTAGCATATCATTTTCTTTTCCAAAAATCATTCCAACAATCAACAATCATACTCTAGACAATATTATGTTCACCAAGTGCAAAAATTATATGATTTTCATAACATCATGAACTTGATATTTCACAAAAACGCGTAGTAACTTGGTAACTCGTTTAGTGGGTTTAGTTACCCTCCGAAGTGTGTTTACTTTTGTTAAAATCTCATTCTCGGGATTTCTAGATGTTCACAACTTGTGAACTTATTTTACAAAAATATTCGTTTACCACATCTTCATGTTTTACTAGCCTTCCTACACTTATTTTATTTCCAAAAATAATGTAAGTGCAAGAAAAGTTATGATCTTTCAAAAATTGTCTTTACAACTTGGTTTTTCTTGGATAATCATACACAAGTCTTGGATTCACAAGTTTACTAGTTCACTAGGTTTATTACTTTGTAAGAAAATCATTTTTACTTTCAAGTTCATGTTTGTTCAAGAAGATGATTATTTCATGTAAACCCATAATCACCCTCTAACTTGTTAAACCATGTTTTTAATAATACTTTAACAAATTCCATATGATGATCAACATCATATTATCAAGAAATCAACAATCAAATGCCATGCATGCTTTAATCAACATTAATCTAACAAGATTTCATCATATATCATCTTTATGTTTCAAGATTTAAGTGCAAGTCTTTTAGTGTTCTTGTTATTTCATCACAATGTACATCTTTTAACCATAAAAAAAAAGTAAACAAGAGTTATGAGAGATCTTACTACTAGCTTAAATCTAGGGAAGAACACTAGTGAAAAAGATGATGAAAAGTGGTGAATGAATGCAAGTGATGAAAGCTCCTTGATGATCCACAAGCTACAAGCTCCTTTAATCACCTTCTTGTACTTGAAACAAGCATGAAAATGGTTGTATGGTGGTGACAAGGTGGTGGTGGTGGCGGTTGTAAGGTGAGCCGAGAGGAAGAGAGAGGAGTTGAGGGAGTTGGGGTGATCTTGTGAAGTGAGAGAATGATATGGAATGATGAGGATCTAAAGCACCTTACTTATAATCTTACACAATATTATGGCAAAGATATCAAGCAAGATATCAAATAAAATATAGAAGAAATCTATTGAGTGGGTTGTGGGGTCCTCTTTGGACCGTAAATAGGCAAGGGAGGGGGGTTAATTGTAAAATTTGATAGTAAGTAGGTAAATATTTAGAAGGTTAAGTGTAATATTTAGTGTATTATGTGTATGGCACTTTATATAATGTGTTGGGGTATTCGGGGACCATAA
>JARYGA010024930.1:0-44639 GCA_030545235.1 Helianthus tuberosus
TTTACATGCCTTCTCAGATGCAGTTTGGGCTGGTTGCCCAGATGACCGTCGATCCACTGGGGGGTTTGCTATATATCTTGGTTCAAACTTAGTATCATGGTCTGCTCGTAAACAAAGGACTGTATCTAGGTCATCTACAGAATCCGAGTACAAGGCCCTTGCAGATACGGTTGCTGAGCTCACTTGGCTTGAAACACTGTTACAGGAATTGTGTGTCCCCATGCCTTTGGTTCCCACACTATGGTGCGACAACTTAGGAGCCACATACATGTCAGCGAATCCAGTGTTTCATGCGCGAACAAAGCATGTAGAAGTTGATTTTCATTTCTTTCGAGAGAAGGTTGCGCAAGGAAAACTTTGCGTTCAGTTTATAAAGACAGATGATCAGATCGCTGATGTGTTCACTAAGCCTCTACCTTCACAATGGTTTGTTTGGCTTCGGTCCAAGCTACAGGTCGCTTCCCGGCCTTAGCTTGCGGGGGAATATTAGACAATATATTGCAATAGGCTTATCTAGAGGGTTATATGTGTAATTATTCTGTCTATATATACTGGTTGTAATTATCATTATCAATATACAATAATACAATAATATTACCAAGTTTATCTTAATTAAACCTCTTTAGTACCACACAAATACCTGAAAATCCATTTTACTGCATGAATGTGCTAATCATGGATTAGATAGGAACCTGCTTACCACACTTACAACATAGCCTATGTCAGGCCTTGTACACACCATCAAATACATAAGACTTCTAACTAGATTAGCATATGGAACCTGATTCATTTAGCTATATAGTCTTCTGTTGTATGAGAGTCTTTATTAGATAACTTGAAGTGCTGACCTATTGGGGAAATTACTGATTTACCCTTATCCATAAAAAAGGTTATGCAATACATTCTTAGTATAAGAGCACCGAGTCAAGTATAACAATCTGTTTTCTCTATTTCTTTTGACTCCATTCCTAGAATTTTCTTAGCTTCCCCTAATTCTTTCATTCCAAACTCTTGCATCAACAACTTCTTTGTAGATTCTATTTCATTTCTGTCTTGGCAGGCTAACAATAGGTCATCTACATATAGAAGTATATAAACCATGTTCCTATTCTCACAGCCTCTATAATATACACAGTTATCATATCGACTTCTTGAGAACCCATGAGTAATAACATACTCATCAAACCTCTTGTACCATTGTCTTGGGGACTATTTAAGTGCATACAATGACCTATTCGGCAAACAAACCTGTTCATGAGGCCCCTCCACCTTAAAACTAAGAGGTTGTCTCATGTATATCTTTTCTTCAAGGTTTCCACGAATAAGAGTTGTTTTGACATCTAATTGTTCTAAAGATCCTAATAAGCCACAATTGACGAAATTACCCTTATAGATGTATGCTTCACCACAGGAGAATAAATTTCATTGTAATTTATTCCAGCCTTCCGAGTAAAGCCTTTAGCCACCAATCTTGCTTTAAACGTTGGTGCTTGAATCCCTTCTATACCCTCTTTCAATTTAAAGATCCACTTACAACTTACAAGCTTCTGATCTGCATGTTTATCTAGCAATATCCAAGTCTCATTCTTTTTTAGAGACTCCATCTCTTATTCCATGGCTTCAATCCACCTCTCTTTATTCACTGAATTAACAACCTCATTGAAGGTCAGTGGCTCATATGTATCTTCCACTTCAGCAACATTGAATACATAAGCTGAAATGTCTTCGTTTGATCTAAATCTCACAAGTTTCACAATTTCTCTTATTTCTCTGTCTCTTGCCACACTATAACTAGGTTGTGTTTGCACAGAGCCAGGAGGCTGCTCTGAACTTGACCCTTCAATCTCTTTGTTACTCTAAGAGTTTTCCACCTCAATTTAAACACCTTCATTAAGTATACTTTTGCCCTTATCTCCAATGACATCTTTGTACAAGATGTTTTCATGTACTTCAACATCTCTTCTGGTTATAACTTTGGGACTTACATCATCAAGTCTCCAAAAACTACAACCTTTCACTCCCTTCGTGTAACCTAGAAAAATACCTTTCTCTGCTCTAGGTTCTAATTTACCCTGATTCACATATGAGTATAGCAAAGATCCAAAAACTTTCAAGTCATCACAGTCTATCTTTTCCCCTGACCAAACTTCCATAGGAACTTGCATTTGTATAGAAGAAGAGGGTGACCTATTAACTAAATAATATGTAGTTGTCACAGCTTCTGCCCAAATTACTTTAGGCATTCCAGAATTTGACAACATGCACCTTACTTTGTTTAACAGAGTCCTGTTCATCCTCTATACTAGAACATTTTGTTGTGGAGTACCCATGATGGTTAATGTCTAGCAGTGCCACAATCTTTGCAGTATTGATTAAGCATACCACTACAAAACTCCAAACCATTGTTTTTCCATAACTTAATTTTCCTACTTGGATGATTTTCAACTAATTCTTTCCATTCCTTGATTTTTCAAAAGCATCATCCTTATGTTTAAAAACATAAACCCAAACCCTTCTAGAAAAATTACCAATAAGCGATAGAAAATACCTTGCACCTCTTATAGAAGTTGTTCTTGCAGGACCCCATAAATCTGCATGAACATAATCAAGGATACCCTTTGTCTTATGCACACCAGTTTTAAATTTTACTCTGTGGGCCTTTCCCATGATGCAGTGTTCACAATGACCAATATCACAATCTTTTAAATCCTTTAACTCATGACCTTTCTTCAACTCTACCAAGCCTTGAGTGTTGATGTGACATAACCTTTGATGCCATAACATGGTAGTATTGATTGTTTTACTTTCATCCAAAGAAACATGTATTGTTTTTTTTTGGTTCCTGTTAACATCATGTTGGAAAATTAGTGAATGGATATTTAGTTAATTTATAATTGAGTGAAATTATAATTACTAATTAAACTCTTCATATGGTGAAACTCTTGATTAGAGTTTTAATGATGACATTTGATGAGTTCTATTAGAGTTTATGTCTATAATTATTGAGACTCTTAATTCTTCATATGGTGAAACTCTTAAGTAGAGTTTTATTGATGGCATTCGATGAGTTTTATTAGAATTCAAGTATATAATTATTGAGACTCTTAACTCTTAAAAAAAAACTCTTGGATATTTAAAAGTAGGCTATGTGCCTAACTTGAAATATTAAAAAAATACAAGAGAAGATACTAGAAAAATACATGAATATATGGAGAGTTCTTGAAAAGAAGAAATACTAGTTCTTGAAAAGAAGAAATACTTGAAGACCCATGTGTCGGGTACTTAGAGATGTATGTTTTCTCTATTCGATTTCATCATCTTCATATCATTATTTTCCACAAGTTCTAACACTATAATTTTATCCGGTGTAACCTCGGGCGCGTGGCCATCTCTGGCAGTACATACTGCTTCGGCTGTTGTACACTGGGAGACAGACGCGTGGTCTTTAGTAGAGGCGCGGAATCTATTTTAAGGGAAGCGTGTTGAACACGTGTCTCAACCAATATCGTCAACGTTTTAGTGTGCTCTTTGTTGCAGTCAAGAAGTATTTTTCAGGACTCAAGATGATGAATACTCGAGTCTATGATGCTATCAAATGCGCGTGAAGGACCCACCAGAGATGCGGCTTGAATCAAGATTGGTATATAAAATTATATTTTATATTCTTTTTATTTAGTTATTGCAACCGGTATTGTATTATGATATTTCCTACGAAGAACGAGAGTCTCGTTATTATATATTTTGTAATTATATTTTATAAAAGGTGAACCTAGTTCCTACACATCACCATTGATCCTTTTATAACCTTGACTTTACCATCTCTCATACTAACATGGCATCCTGCACTTTCAAAAGTGCCTAATGAGATCAAATTCCTTTTTAACTTTAGAATATATCTCACATCTTCAAGTTGATATTTAACAACATTGCTTAAACTGAAAGTGATGGTGCCCTTGCCAAGAACTTCACAAGGCCTATCATCTCCCAGTTTAACCACTTCAAGATCTTCATTTTCATAGAACAATTCTTTGTTTGGTGTCATATGGTATGAACAACCAGAATCCATCACCCATTCTTGATAATCATCATTCTTGGACACCATAAGCACATCAGAACTATCATAACCATCAGCTGAACTTGCTGGTGAATAATTGGCTTCACTCTTTGAAAAACTTGATTCACCTTTCTTCTTTTTAAATTCAGGACATTCCCTTTTCAGATGTTTATCAGAATTACATACAAAACATCTTCTCTTGAACTTTGGTTTTGACCTTGAATTGCTTTTAGGCCTGGGATTCCTTTGTTAAGATCTCCCTTTTACAGGTAAGCCTTCTCCACCTTCATCTCTTATGTCTTCCCTTTTCTTCTACTTTTTTGAATTCATAGCAGCCAAGACTTCTTCCATGGATAAGATTTTCCTTCCATACATCAACTTATCTACAAAATGCTCAAAACTTGAAGGCAATGAAGATAAGAAGATGATAGCCTGATCTTCATCTTCAAGTGACACATCAATATTTTCAATATCTAGAATAAGTTTATTAAACTCATTTTTATGATCTAAAACTGATTTTCCAGGACTCGTCTGAAAAGTATACAATCGTTTCTTGAGGTATAACCTGTTGGCTAATGACTTAGTCATATACAATCCTTCCAATTTTGTCCAGATACCAGCAGCAGAAGTTTCCTTTGAGACTTCTCTCAGAACACGATCACCAAGACTTAAAATAATAGCACTATGTGCTTTCTTCATAATCTCTTTCTTTTCTTTATCAGTGAGCTCTGCAGGTAATTAATCTTCTCATTTCAACGCATCAACTATGTCGTTGTGTACCAGTAATCCTCGCATCTTTACACGCCATAGACTGAAGTCATTCTTGCCATCAAACTTTTCAAGTTCGAACTTTGTGGACACCATTCTTTGAAATTTGAACTAGAATCAAAACATCGTATTCGCGATTGAGCCGTTTAGCAGGCTCTGATACCAATTGTTAAGAAATTGGATCAGTTTGCCAATCTAGTTAACACCGAAGAACTATATCAACCAAAGAAATCAAATAATAAGAATGAACAAGATCAAGATCAAAGTTAGGGTTTCTTTATTTCTCCAACTAACTGACTGATTACAAAAAGAATGACAAGAAATTATCAAGTGAATACTTCTTATTGTAACTAGTTGTTACATACTTATGCACAAGCCCTAACGACCTAATTCAACTCTCAACTACCAAGTTTCAAAATCTGACACTTATTACTCTTGTACTTTCAGAACTATAAAAAACAATACAAACTTCACTTCTGCACAAACTGTAAAATGTCCATTCTGCCCTTTTGCTTCTCTCCTTTATTGCACACCCTTCTAATGAACTTTAACTACTATTTTGACAATTATAGACTTGCTGAATTGTTGATTAAACACTACAAATCCAACATACATTGTAATTGATGTTCGGCACATAAAAATATGTATACAAAAAACATTTTACGGTAAGTAAATAAGAAAGTCAAGATCTGTGTAAAACCAAAGTATGTAAAGTTCCTTATCACATTCATAAGATATGGACTACGTGGACAGATCTATTCAAATGAATTAGAAGTATTTACAAGCTATTTGTGAGATAGACATTTAATTTAAACCTTTATAGTTATGCATAATTATATCACATGGTGTAGCCATGGATTATATATCCAATGGAAAATAATCTAATTACTTGACATGTCGCGTAGCACGAGTACTAACACTAGTTGTTTAACGAGATTTTACACTTTATTGTCATAAATACATTTACTTTTATCAAACATGTTTATTCAACTAATAAATACATCTTATAAATTAAGTTCAACTAACAAAAACAAATCTCGTTGCTCCAAACATTTTTCCCAAACAAATTTTAAGACACTTTTTAAGCTATGGCTTTGAATTTCGAACATTGTACGAATTTGACAAGAATTCGCAAGTTTGGGCTAGTTTTAACTGTAATGCTTCGCATTTTCGTACTTTCCTTATTTAGAAAGTATGTTTGTATTTCTATTTTTGG
The DNA here is from genome assembly GCA_030545235.1 of Helianthus tuberosus. Lineage (NCBI taxonomy): Eukaryota > Viridiplantae > Streptophyta > Magnoliopsida > Asterales > Asteraceae > Helianthus > Helianthus tuberosus. The sequence continues at coordinate 6,039 of JARYGA010024930.1, forward strand.
AAACTTGTAATTTCATCGCATTCGTATTTTCTTTTCTAAACATTGTAATCTGAGGCCTTGATCATAATGAAACTCGATTGTTTATACATTATTTTATACATGCTTGTTATACGTTGCAAACAATGACACATGTTGTCACACCCCCAAAATACCACATGCGGAAACACCGCGGGACGTGTGACGTACCAGGATCCAAGCCACCAATCACATTGAACTACCGTAGTATTTAAATAAAACATTCCATTAATTGCAAAATATAATCCAATGCATAAGTTAAACCAGAGTAGTTGTTCAGCAGAAGCGTAAAGTAAATATTAAATCAATCGTTTCAAAACAAGTGTTCATAATCAACGATCATATATCCAAGAGTCTCGAACCATGACCACTCCAGCACTCCCAGATAGCAAGTCCATGTCAAGAATCTAACGACTTGCAAGCATGCAGACAAGTGTGTCAGACGACGCTGGTGAGTTCAAAGTTTTGTTAATGCGTTTAGTTACCAGATATGAGTATAACACAGTTCATTGATTTGATTTGATGTTGTTATTAACTCGATTACCACAAATGGCTACAAGATGTATTTGCCTAACCCCAATGCCTCTATCAAAGCATTGGTCAAGTGGTCAAGGTAATTAGTTCACGCCCGTCCTCCCCGGTACGGTGTGAAGGTGCCAAACCTAATAGCGCTATCAACTAATAACCTCGTTGCCTCCCCGGAAACTATCGGTAGATGTAAGGGGTCTTATATGATAGAAATGAGTAATAACAAACATCCCATTAACCCGACGTTCCTCCCCGGAACAATTACCAGATATCCCTCCCCGGGATGCATGCTTGGAAAAAGAGCAGTGAACTCACCTTGGTTTGCTCGGTATGTTTTGTTACTTGTTCACACTTAAACAGTCACACCCTATGGTAGTCAAGCACTCGTAATCAGTTTACATTCACGTATAGTTATAGTGTGCATACAAACTATCACAGCAGTTATACCACTCGCATAATCCCACAATTCATGTATAAGTCCCGAAATAATGCTTAACAGTTGTGTGTACTATACTAGGTATACGAACTAGATTATGTCACTTGATCATCAGTAAACATCATTAACGGTAGGCATCATTAACAGTATTCAATAGGTAGCATTAACAGTGGACAGTAGATATCATTAACAATAAACATCGTGGTTTTATTAACATAATCATAATCATCCATCAATGAAAGTCAACCTAGTTCACCATGTTGTTCACCCTAACGAAGAAACCCCATGATTCGCCATAACCCATGTCGACGAAACTCCCATGTTTCGTCGACCTGAATGTTTCGCCGTAACAAGAGTTTCGCCAACATAAGTGTTTCGTCAACCTGTACGTTTCGTCGACATGCATAACAGTTACACTATCTCCGAAATACGCAGAGTTCCAATCGTCCTCTAATCATTAACCCTAATCATCAGTTTATCGATTACAATAATAATTCAACAATATTATCGTCTTTCATTTAGATTTAGGGATGACATTCGTAACAGTTTCTCATCACTTCCACATGACTCGATTCTGTATGTGTTTATCATTCTTGATCATGTAATCTATCCCAGAATATCACATCATACAAATCAATTACTAACATGTATTCATACAAGTCTATGCTATAGATTAATCATCATCAATGCTATAGATTCTTCGATAAACCGCAACTTGTCATCGATTTTTAGCTCTTGAAACGATACGACCAGTGTTTCATCAGACAAACACTTCTTTAATTGCGATACATGGAACACATCATGGACGTTACCTAACTCAGCATGTAACTCTAACTTGTAGGCCACTTTACCAATCCACTCTAGAATTTTGAATGGCCCCACATAACGAGGGTTTAGCTTGCCACGTTTCCCAAAACGCACCACACCCTTCCAGGGTGAGACCTTCAACATGACGCGATCATTAACTTCGAATTCCAAAGGTTTCCTATGCTTATCAGCGTAACTTTTCTGACGGTCGCGCGCCGCCGCCATGCGATTTCTGATCTGAACAATCTTTTCTGAAGTTTCCAACACAAGTTCAGGGCCTGTGACTTGGCTGTCACCCACCTCAGCCCAGCAGAGAGGTGAACGACACTTTCGTCCGTACAATGCTTCGAATGGAGCTGCCTGAATACTGGTATGGTAACTATTGTTGTACGAAAACTCTATCAAAGGCAAGTGTTTCTCCCAACCCTTGCCAAAATCAATCACGCATGCTCGTAACATATCTTCAAGTGTTCGGATGGTTCACTCACTTTGACCATCTGTCTGCGGGTGATAAGCTGTGCTCATATCGAGACGCGAGCCGAATGATTTGTGCATCGACTGCCATAATTCTGAGATGAAACGCGGGTCACGGTCAGAAATAATAGATGTCGGCACCCTGTGCCTAGAAACCACTTCCTTTAGGTAGACAACAGCTAGTTGCGAGAACTTATCTATTTCCTTGATTGCTAGAAAGTGCGTTGACTTCGTGAGGCGATCAATGATCACCCAGATGGTATTGTTCCTATTTTGAGTTCTCGGTAGTCCCGTAACAAAATCCATTGCAATTTGCTCCCATTTCCACATGGGTATTTCTAGCTGTTGCAGCAATCCAGATGGTTTCTGATATTCCACTTTAACTTTCGAGCAGGTCAAACACTTACTCACATAAGTCGCGATGTGAGCTTTCATCTTTGGCCACCAGTACATAACTTTGAGATCCTGATACATCTTATCCAAACCTGGGTGAACAGAGTATCGAGACTTGTGCGCTTCATCCATCACAAGTTCTCTAAGGTTACCAAACAACGGAATCTATATCCGCTCCCTAAAATAGTAAACACCATCTGATCCCTTCTCGAGTCGCTTTTCCATACCCCGTAAATACTCAGCTTCATAGTTTTCTTCCTTCAACGCTTCGGTCTGAGCCGAACGGATCTGATCAGGCAGGTTAGAATGAATGGTGAGCTGCAAGGCGCGAACACGTTTGGGTTTCGATTCCTTTCGACTGAGGGCGTAAGCTACAACGTTAGCTTTACCCGGATGATACTTGATTGCACAATCATAATCGTTTAAAAGTTCTGCCCAGCGACAATGTCGCATGTTCAAATCCTTCTGGTCGAAAATGTGCTGAAGGCTCCTGTGGTCGGTATAAATAGTGCATTTAGTACCGTACAGGTAATGCCTCCAGATTTTGAACGCAAAAACTACAGCTCCCAACTACAAATCGTGATTTGTGTAATTCTTCTCATGAACCTTCAACTGTCGAGAGGCATAAGCTATCACGTTGTTGCGTTGCATCAGCACGCAATCAAGACCCTGAATGGAAGCATCACAATATACCACAAAATCTTCTGTACCTTCAGGTAGAGACAAAATCGGTGCACTGCAAAGTTTCTGTTTTAATACCTGGAATGCCTCTTCTTGTTTCGTCCCCCAAGAGTATACAACGCCCTTCTGTGTTAACGAGGTGAGTGGTTGCGCGATCTTCGAAAAATCCTTGATAAATCTCCGATAATACCCAGCGAGACCAAGAAATTGTCGCACCTCCGAAGGACTCTTTGGTGCCACCCAATTCCTGACAGCATCAACCTTTGCAGGATCCACGTGTATCCCCAATTCATTAACAATGTGTCCAAGAAAATGTACCTCCCGAATCCAGAAGTCACACTTAGAAAATTTCGCATAGAGTTGCTCCTTCCTCAGGAGCTACAAAATAAGACGTAAGTGCCGCTCGTGATCTTCCTTGCTCTTCGAGTAGATCCAAATGTCGTCGAAGAATACTATAATGAAATCGTCAAGGTACGGTTTGCATACTCGGTTCATGAGATCCATGAAGACCGCTGGCGCGTTCGTCAATCCAAACGGCATAACTAAAAACTCATAATGCCCATAACGCGTTCAAAAAGCCGTTTTTGGAGCATCCTCCTCTCGGACTCTCACCTGATGATAGCCCGATCTTAAGTCGATCTTCGAATAAAAACTTGACCCTTGCAACTGGTCAAACAAGTCGTCGATGCGCGGCAATGGATAACGGTTCTTGACGGTCACCTTGTTGAGTTCCCGATAATCAATACACATGCGAAAGGACCCGTCTTTCTTCTTTACAAACAAAACTGGGGCTCCCCAAGGCAAGAACTGGGTCGAATAAAGCCCCTATCCAGTAACTCTTGCAGTTGATTAGACAACTCCTGCAACTCTCCTGGTGCTAAACGGTAAAGAGCGCGAGCTATCGGGGCTGCTCCTGGGGCAAGATCAATCTGAAATTCCACTTTATGGTGAGGAGGTAAACCAGGAAGTTCCTCAGGAAATACATCGGCAAATTCATGTACAACTGGCAGATCCTCTATCTTTCTTTCCCCAGGCCAAGGATCAGTAACGAGTGCTAGAATAGCAGGATACCCCTTTTGTAGACACTTCTGCGCTTGCAGAGCTGAGATGATTCCAACCATCGCACCACTGCGATGCCCCTGAACCGATAATGACTCTCCACCAGGGAGAGGAATACGTACAATCTTCTCCTTATACAAAATTTCAGCTTGGTGTTTAGACAACCAATCCATACCAACCACTATATCAAAACTACCGAGGGTAACATGAAGGAGATCAATATCAAATACCTGACCCACAAGGTCTAGTTTACACCCAAATAGGACATGAGAAGCTTCAGTCGTTTTTCCATCGACTAATTCTACTACTTGCTTAACTTCTAAAGATGTTGGAGTTAACCCTAATCGCTGACTAAACTCTAGAGACACATAACTCCAATCGGCACCAGAATCAAATAACACAGAAGTAATAAGATTGTTCACATAAAACGTACCAGTCACGACATTGCCGTCATTCCTAGCATCACCAACACCGATCGTGAATACCCTTCCACGAGCCTCATTGCCCCCATTATTGTCGTTGTTGTTGTTGTTGTTGTTGTTGTTGTTGTTGTTTCCAGCATTGTTGTTGTTGTTCTGGCGGTTGTTGTTATCGTTAACATTCTGATTCAACTGAGGGCAATCCCGCTTAAAGTGGCCCTCATCCCCGCACTGGAAACACCCCTTCTTGAAGCCCTGGTTCTGATGGGGTTGTTGCCTTTGCTGTCGCTGATACTGCTGATTTTGCTGTTGCTGCTGCTTTAGCTACGGGGCTCTACAGTCTTTGGCCTCATGGCCCACCTTTTCGCACCTATGGCAAGACCGGACACACTGTCCATAATGATGATAACCACACTTGTTGCACTGTGGCTTCTTCCCAACATAGGAGCTCTGACTCTGATTGCTGCCCTGGCCTTGATTAACAGAGGACGACTGACTGAAACTGCGGTTGTTGCTGTTGTCAGGCCTTTTCTGCGATTGACTGGCACTGGTTTCCTTATCAGCGTCGTTCAATTTTTGCTTGTTGTCACTAGCAGGCGTAGTAGCTGGGGTTGCAGTAGCAGTAGTAGCAGAAACGCACGGTGGTAGCGAGCCATTCTCCACCTCCTGATCTGTGATCTTGTGAGCCAAACGGATAATCTGAGGTAAGTTGTTGAGGTTTGCTGCTGTAACCAAACCCTTCACCCGTGGAGCTAATCCCTTGATGAACAGTTCTATTCTCCGGTGCGGAGGTCGGGACAAGTTCGGGCACATGATAGCCAACTCATGTGACCGTTTCACGTATGCTTCAATCTCTGATCCCACCATCTTCAGATCATAATACTCATTCTCTAGCTTCTGAATCTCATCCCGAGGGCAATACTCCTCCCTTATCAACTCCTTAAAATCGTCCCAAGTAGTGGCATTCGCCACCTCGATGCCCAACATCTGAACTTGGGTGTTCCACCATGTCAGGGCACCATCCTCGAGTGTGCCCGTAGCATACTTCACTCTATCCCCAGCAGGACAGTTACACATTGCAAATACCGATTCTGCCTTCTCGAACCACCGTAGGAGTCCTACAGCCCCTTCAGTCCCACTGAAGGTCTGTGGCTTACAATCCATGAACATCTTGAACGTAAAAGCAGGTGGATTGTTTTGGTTTTGCGCTTGCTGACCTAATGGATGAAAGAAAACACATTACAGGGGTAAGAGTTGTGTACGTGACACAAGAACAAAAGGTAAGTGGCACATATCGTACCAGCTTGGTAGGCTGCCAAAGCCTCAGCCACACGTGTGTTGATTAAGTTTGTCAGCTCAGCTTGGGTCATCGCGATGTGACCACGTCCATGACCTCGTCCACTCATGATTCTATATAAGGAGTGGGAACAAATTTAAGAGTCGAGATAAGGTAAAAGTCAAGTATCACGTTGAAATCTACAAACTACCAAGTTTACACACAATAGGACAGAACCCTTCTCACACTTGTTAAGCCTCACTGGGACTTACATGCACCTCACATTATTATTATGTGTGCACCCATAATAATAAGGCAATTTGCACGTTCATCTCAGTGCCTCTTAACTTGCGCTAAAAGTTTCCCCCGCATTCGAGTAGCATAAGAAAAGGTATTACAGGATAACGAATCACAAGTGTCGAAGAGTAGTGTCACACTTATCAAATCACCATAGTATCTAATATATCGTTTCATGCAAGCTGTGAGTGTGTGACTACTAAACAAGTAATGCATAAAGTAAACAGAAGACGAACCTTGCAATCTGGAGCTGAGTGTCATGGTCGATTTTCGAAGGTGTTTGGTTATAGTCTGGTTTTATGAAAATGTTTTAAAACCTAGTTCACTATAAACAGTGGCTCTGATACCAAACTGTCACACCCCCAAAATACCACATGCGGAAACACCGCGGGACGTGTGACGTACCAGGATCCAAGCCACCAATCACATTGAACTACGCGTAGTATTTAAATAAAACATTCCATTAATTGCAAAATATAATCCAATGCATAAGTTAAACCAGAGTAGTTGTTCAGCAGAAGCATAAAGTAAATAGTAAATCAATCGTTTCAAAACAAGTGTTCATAATCAACGAGCGTATATCCAAGAGTCTCGACCCATGACCACTCCAGCACTCCCAGATAGCAAGTCCATGTCAAGAATCTAACGACCTGCAAGCATGCAGACAGGTGTGTCAGACGACGCTGGTGAGTTCAAAGTTTTGTTAACGCGTTTAGTTACCAGATATGAGTATAACACAGTTCATTGATTTGATTTGATGTTGTTATTAACTCGATTACCGCAAATGGCTACAAGATGTATTTGCCCAACCCCAATGCCTCTATCAAAGCATTGGTCAAGTGGTCAAGGTAATTAGTTCACGCCCGTCCTCCCCGGTACGGTGTGAGGGTGCCAAACCTAATAGCGCTATCAACTAATAACCTCGTTGCCTCCCCGGCAACTATCGGTAGATGTAAGGGGTCTTATATGATAGAAATGAGTAATAACAAACATCCCATTAACCCGACGTTCCTCCCTGGAACAATTACCAGATATCCCTCCCCGGGATGCATGCTTGGAAAAAGAGCAGTGAACTCACCTTGGTTTGCTCGGTATGTTTTGTTACTTGTTCACACTTAAACAGTCACACCCTATGGTAGCAAGCACTCGTAATCAGTTTACATTCACGTATAGTCATAGTGTGCATACAAACTATCACAACAGTTATACCACTCGCATAATCCCACAATTCACGTATAAGTCCTGAAATAATGCTTAACAGTTGTGTGTACTATACTAGGTATACAAACTAGATTATGTCACTTGATCATCAGTAAACATCATTAACAGTAGACATCATTAACAGTATTCAATAGGTAGCATTAACAGTGGACAGTAGATATCATTAACAATAAACACCGTGGTTTTATTAACATAATCATAATCATCCATCAATGAAAGTCAACCTAGTTCACCATGCTGTTCACCCTAACGACGAAACCCCATGATTCGCCATAACCCATGTCGACGAAACTCCCATGTTTCGTCGACCTGAATGTTTCAGCGTAACAAGAGTTTCGCCAACATAAGTGTTTCGTCAACCTATACGTTTCGTCGACATGCATAATAGTTACACTATCTCCGAAATACGCAGAGTTCCAATCGTCCTCTAATCATTAACCCTAATCATCAGTTTATCGATTACAGCAACAATTCAACAATATTATCGTCTTTCATTTAGATTTAGGGATGACATTCGTAACAGTTTCTCATCACTTCCACATGACTCGATTCTAATTGTGTTTATCGTTCTTGATCATGTAATCTATCCCAAAATATCACATCATACAAATCAATTACTAACATGTATTCATACAAGTCTATGCCACATATTAATCATCATCAATAACTCATCCCAATCACATTCTATCATGCAGAAACCCTAGGTGTATAACATACTTCACATCAGTTCTTGTTCATCATATGCAACACAACATGCTACACAAAACCACACTAAGGAAACCACACAATCACGTATAACAAGTAGATCAACAGAATGTTTTGAGAGACATATGCTAACCTTAGTTAGACGGAATCAAAGGGTTATACAAACCGAGAAAGGTTCGCCTCCGGTTTCGAAGGAGGAGAGGAGGGATGATATGAAGTTTAGGGTTTGCTAAATGATAACTGCCGCACACCCACGCAACACAAATAACATATACTTGAGTCATGTGCGGGCTTTATTTGGGCCGACAGCCCAACTGGTGTTTCGCCGTGCAGGGTAATGACGAAACATCAAGGTTTCGTCGGAGGTTTCGTCGGACAAGGTGGAGGTTTCGTCGGGCAAGGATCAGGACGAAACCCAGTATTATGTCGAGTAGGGTTTCATGCAATAAGGACTAATCCTCAGGTTTATATACATCAACCACATATACACTCACTTAATTAATTATTCACATGATACAACACAACAAACTACAACGCAACAAACTACGAAACAGAATTGTAACAAGTACGTGTCGGAAAAAAGACCTGTGAAAACTTGGGTTGTCACACATGCTCATACTCAAAAACTCATACTTGGAATACTTGCAACATCATTTATACATGCATTATATTTGTATTTTACACGTGTATGCTTGAAATACTTAAAACCAGCTAAAATACGCGAAACCAACCAAACTTAACCCTCTCATGCGACTGGAATCCCTTCGTGCGAATAGACCATCCACTCGTGCGAACCGACCTCAGTCGCACGAGCCAAACTCAGTCGCACCAAACCTACTCCACATCTATAAATACGAGACCACTTGCACACTTGACACTTTCCAGCCACTCTAAACTATATCAAACTCTCTAAATGTACCCACTTTGGACAAGGCATTTCAGCAGCTTCTAAGTGAGTTCTAGCTTACTTCTTAATCATTTTCTTCAACCTTTCTTCTAATTTTTCTACTTTTCTTCAAATCTTCATAACTTGGATAACCTCTAGAATGGTTTTCACATACTTGCCTTGGCAGTCTAAAGTGAAGCCTCACCACTTATGAGGCCCAAACGAAGATTATAAATTTTGTTTTGATAAAATTTCTTGTACAAAACATTCTGAATTTAAAACTTGGTGAAATCTGGAACCCACCGAGCTCACAGCTAAGTCCATAACTGTGGGTTTGTGTTGAGGTTGATAGTCATCAAGAAACGAGCTCGAAACAAATATTTTTGTGACGAACCAGGTCTCAGTAGCATGGAGCAGTCCCTTTGCACATACTGATTTCATCCACGCGACTGAAGCCTATTCGCACAAATAGACAAACTGTTTTTTTCTTTTCATTCTTGCATAATCTCAAGTGTTGAAACCATCCGGGATTCGCCATTCTCAATATGGACGAACATGTGTTCTGGTAGAAGTGTGAACCGTGGGAGCCTTGCCTTTACAAACTAGTTCCACTACCTCGCTTGTACCTTGTAATCGAACACCCAAGCAGTTTTATAACAACCCTCCAAAATATTTCCGACACCCCTAATATATTTAAAATGTCCCTTTATGTCCTAAAATACACCCCGTATGTAAAAACCGAGCCCAAAATACCTCATGTAATTAAAAATAAAATAAAAGAAAAGAAAATAGTGCCGCTCGCGGGGCGCGACAGCTAGCCACCAGAGCTCACCCAGTGCCGCCACGTGTCGGGTGTTGTGTCGAAGCTAGTGTTTGAGTCGGATCAGCTAGGGCCTACCCTAGCCACCCTCGCGGGCCGCGTAGCCCTTATCTAAAAGCTTCGCGGGGCGCGACGAAGTGTCAGACAAACACTATAAATAGATGCAATCGGCTGTTCAGTTGAAATCGTTCAATCTTTCTTTCTCTCTCGAATTTCTACATAGCAATTATACTTTTCGGGCATAATACCCCCTAATTAGCGAAGTTCTGCCTCGTTGTAAGTATCATAACCCCCGGTTACATATTAGATACGCTGCCCGATTGATCCCGGGTTCCGTAACGGCTGTCGTGGTTCTGCCCGACGTAGTCGTTGGAATGTCGTCTCGGGGAGGGTATTACTAATGTAAATATTGGGTTATTATACTAACGCGTGTGAATTTGTGTAATTAATAGATAATCACCAGGAAATCCTTAAGGAAAACCCTAAGACAGCAATGTGAGTACTCTCCTTTTTGCAAACTATTTTTACAAAACCTCATATGATTAATATTATATTAAACAGTGATTGAGTATTTGTATTCTACAATTATCGTTGGTATGTTGGGGTTTTGTATACAAAATTTGTTACTACATTGTGAGTAGTAACATGACCACAAGTCGGGTTGACAGTACCGTGGGTGGTAATTAAAGTAGATGTAAACAAATGTAATTGCGCGACCGCCCTCAATACTGTACCATGGTTTTACTAAACTTGATTAAACCGGGATTCACTCACCAGTATTTCCCACTGACAAAATGTTTTTAAATGCGTTTCAGGTAACAAAATGTGAAAGCCAAACAGAAGCCAGCTGGACATCACTGAAGGCTTGAAAAAGTGGCTATAAAAGTTACCTAAATAAAGAGATGTTTTTATTTAAATAAAATTGGGTTTATCCCTATAAAAATGTGTGTACCAGAAACTTGGGATTTTCCCATATGTTTAATATTATAAAAGCATGGTATTTTACTCTGATAAAATATTTCCTAACTACGGTCTTGATGAAAATTTCCGCTGCCAAAATGATAAACACCGATACCACCGAGAGTGGCCGCGGCCGCCCGTTCCCGGGTAATTAGGGGACGGGGGTTGCGACAGAAGGTGGTATCAGAGCTAAGCCACTGATTCAGCTACAGAAGTGTTCTGCTGACACCAAGATTTGTTCATGTGTTAGGAAATTAATTACGGAACAATGTGCATATCTGTATTTTATTGTTGTGTGTTATTTGACTATTTGTTAGTTTACAATATGAGTGACCAAGGACCTTCCGACGCCTACTGTCAGTTGTCCAGCTCACCTAGGGACGAAGGCACCTCTTCACAGCCATCCCTCTCAGGGTATTTGGCTGACAATGAAGTTGGGATATTCGTGTTTAAGGCTCATTCTGAAGAGCTATTCCCTCCTAAGAAGAGATGATGGTTCAGTAGAGGGGCGCATGAACGTAGAAAGATAATGAAAAAGTTACAACAGCAGCGAGCTTTAGCAGCCGCTAAGAGAGAAACAGATGCTCACACTCAGGATACGCTCAATAGAAGTCTTGCAAACTTTCATATTTTAGCAACTACAGCTGCAAATCCTAATCTAGAGCAACTCATAGCACCCCAGCCTTTACCACTATTTCCCACCCAGCCAATGGAAATTGAAAATAACGCGGAAAATCAAATCCCAATGCCTGATTTCAACCCAACTGAGATACCTAGAATACCAGCACCTAATCCCTTAGACCCAAACTACGATCCGTGGTTTGATGACCATAGGGATTACCAGCAACGCTACCCAATACCAGAAGACGAACCCATGCCAAACCTAGCAGCCTACCCAGACTTGGACCCTCTAGATCCCTACTATGATAACGACCAATACATCAGGGAAATTATAGAGAATCCTTACTCATACCAAGAACCCATGCCCCAGTACTAGCTCATGCACCCCCAATGAGTGCAGAGAATGTGCAAGAACTCCGAACCTTTGGTGAGGAGATTTTAGAAGGAAGCGAGAATGAGGCAAATAGGAGAACGACTCGTCTGGAAGTATGACGAGCGTAATATGGAGTTCTGGATGAACCCATACCAGTGATAGTAATAATAATAATATATAATATGTGTGTATGTTTGAAAAAAAAATCAAGATAATAGCTATGGATGCATAATAGTATTGTAATTTTAAATTTCAGTTTCAAGTTTGTATTAGATGCATAATATAAATTAGAGTAAGTCGCAATGTTCGATGATTTTGACCAACATGTGCGATGTGTGATCATTTGCATTAAATATTATCTTGTGATATTAATACGTGGTAAATGTTTAAAATTCAGATGGACAACGAAGTGAACCAGGAAAACCAGAGTAACAATAACTTGAATAACGATAACTCAAACAACAATAATAATGGAAACCAAGTGGATAACAGTGCCATCCAACACATAGTTGCACAAGGGATTATAGATGCGATGCCATATATTATCCAAATAGTTAGGGAAGCTGATAATAAAAGTAACCATGACAGTAAACGGCCTAATGAACCTGAACACAGCGTAAATAATGGACCCGTACTTCAATTGCCCATTCCTAAAAGAAGAAGAACCATGTCTTATGGTTGTTCTTATAAAGAATTCTGGTCTTGTAAACCAATGGAATTCTCGGGAAATGAAGGTGCCGTTGCAGCTCTATGCTGGATAGAAAAGACTGAGGCAGTCTTAAAAATAAGCAAGTGTGCAGAAGAGGATAAGATAATGTTTGCCTCCAACCTGTTTAAGAACTCAACTTTATAATGGTGGAACACTATCCTCCAATCTAGGGGAAGTGACAGGGTTTACAATATGGAATGGGAGGAATTTAAGAACATGGTAGAAAGGAAATTATGCCCTCCCAATGAAAAAGAACATATAGCAAATAAGTTCTTAAACCTTAGAATGACTGGAGTAGATAGTAAGGGTTACACTACATTATTCTTTGAATATGCTATAATAGTGCCAACCCTTGCATCTCCTGAACCTGTATTATTCTCCCGTTACATTTGGGGATTGTTTAGCGAGATTAGGCAGTTAAGGCGGCTAGGCCTCAAACTATAGAAGAAGCTGTAGAACTATCAAACACCCTGACTGGTGAATTAGTACGTACCCGAGAAGGGGACCAGAGAAGGAACCTAGCTCAAAGGCTTACCCAAGAATTTCGTTATGGAAATTCCAACCATGGAAAAAATGTAGGTTCTACCTCTGCACCTTATTGTAAGGCTTGCAAGAAAAAGCATTCAGGAAGATGTTCCACTTACTGCAATTTTTGCAAGATACCAGGACACAAGGAAGAAGACTGCAGGAAGAAACCTAATAATGGAATGTGCTTCAACTGTGGAGAAAAGGGTCACATCATGTAACGCCCAAATTTCCTAATTCGAAAAGTAATATTATCATACTATTATTTAACAAAATTCGGGCATGACCCGTTCGTATTATGAACAATTTCCCTGTATGACCAACATGTAAAAACTTAAATACGACACAACGGAAAATATGAGCCCAAAAATTTCGTTCTTAAAAAGTCATATTAACTACATGAAGACCCAATTACAAATTGTAATTAATTCATTAGAAAGGATTCAGAATGTTACATTATATCAATGCTTCATGACCTATATAAAACAAGCTATGTGACCTTTCTTTCCCGTACAACCCTCGCTCTAAACTCGATCCATGTCTGCTTCACTTCGCTAGTGGTAGTAGAAATCCGTATTAACCTGTGGACATCATTCACAACATAACCATTAATCATCGTCAACATCATATAACATTATTATCATACAATTAAAAATCCGTATAACATTCAACAATAAAAACTTAATCCATTTGATATCTCTTGTTCCGTGTTTGACTTCAATACTTCTTGAACCTGATGTTCTCATACATGTATTACATTCCAATCTCAAGACAAATCATTAGTATTCGTCAATAACCAAACATAATGAACCATTCCTTCATTCATAAATGACATCTCGCATTCACACATGTTCACATTCCTAAATTCCCACATGTATACAATCATATACCTCTAGACATATAAGCATGCATTCATACATGCACACATACATACAAGTTCTCGCGCTGTTTGAAATTAACGAGCCATACCTACATAATTTTTTTTTAATTTAGCATAAGCATCCCATATTCAAGGAATCACTCACTTTAACTCATGTAAATATACATAACTACATTGAGTTTTAAAACAACAACATAATCACATCCGATTGTTTCCTTATAAATTCCTTAAGGTTATGCAAGTACTATAAAATTTATGTTTTTCACTCAACTTTATGCAGTTGTAGTAATTCAGTATTTTCCCCTCTTTACAGTGAGTATTTCACTTCAAACTAAAATTATTAGTAACGGTGACTCCGAGACCTTTCCGTGGATATAAAATACGCCCCGAACGGACATTCGGTTGATTTTCTATGAATTTTTATAAGACTAGCAAAAATCTGGAAATAAGCTGAATTTTCAGCACTTGGGTATCTCGACCCATTAACAATTTGCACTCCTTTTTTTATGGGTTTAAACCCCCAAAACATCGTCAAGACAATACGCTATTATTAAGTTGAACCATATTCAATAATTTGTATCAAACCACCTTAACTATAAAAAGAACTTCGGATCAACAATAAGACTATTTAAATCAACACGACTCCAAACACATTCAAGTACTCACAACCGAGTCTTTTGTCTACATTAGCATCCCCATTTCTCGATTAACATTCTTATATGAAATTCTACCCATTACCCGGTTACAAAACCGTATCCATTACTTAAGCATTATTCCGACATAACATTACAACCTTGTTTTGACCCGTTTGGTCTACGTAGTAAAAGTTACCGATTTTATACAACCAAAACCATATCAAACCTCAATCATCATCATGCTCGATAAACTAACGCTACCTTACTTAAACAAAATAAGAAGTGATTACGAAAATCACTTACCTCGTGCGTCCGAGTTCATGCATAACTTCCGTATTTACCTTTGACCCATTGCCCTTCCATGCTCGTGTCCATGTTGACATGGCTCCTACGCTTTCAGGTTATCATCAACACATTCTTGTTAGCATACATCATTGTACTTGATAACGAGCATACATTTGCATAATTTCATATTCAACTTGCATTAATCATTCATTCACTAACATGTATAGCTTATTTTACTGAAAAAAGGCTGTTTGGGGACGTCTGTTTACTATACTTACGAGCTTGCAAAAATTACAATCTTTTTATACGACGTGCCCCTCGTAGGGGTTATCCTTGTGTTAAATTTTTAGAGTCTAACTCTCTACCAAAAATTTATAAAAATTCATTTACTAAGCTGCAATCAGATTCGTCACTTCTGACTGCAGCTTACGGAAAAATTCATTAAAAATTCCTCGTTTATCCGATTGACGAAATTCCAATTGGAGATTCTTTTAATCGCTTAAAAATATCTACAGTAAAAATTTGAGATCATAACTAAATTCCTAAATTGAGTTATGACATTCGTAATGGGCTGCAAATTCTGCCAGAAAACGCAGCTTGAACCTTTCATACGGAAAAATTCATAAAACGTTCATTTTTCGTCGAAAAAATGCAATTCCAGTTGGGTTTGAAAGGTTTTTCCTGGGAGTTCATCACAAACTCAATAAACATCAGTTTTTGACAACATTTGACCCAGTTACAGCCAATTACATTCGGTTGTAACTTTCTGGACAGATGTAGTTCTCACCAAATCTTTTCTAAATATCTATCATTCTAACTTCACCTAGACATTTCATCATACACCTTGTGTGCGTACTACCATCTAAGCCTAATGTACAAGTAAATTAAGCATATTCTTCTCATATTCATCTCATAAATCCTTTCATTCAAGCAAGATCACATTATCATCTACATCATGTTACTATCAAAACCTAGCACATAACATATGCATCAACATAATCAAAATCATCAATATACACATGTTCATCATAATCATTATCTTACTCATTGTAACAACTCTCATTAAAAAGTCATAATTATTATTTTAATTGACCAATAGGAACCCCTAATTGAGAAACCCAAGTGATTCTGAGCAAACCCTAAAATTTTCGGAACAATCAGAATCAGGACCAGGGCCCCTAAAACTCAGGGGGGGTATTTCCTAGTTAACGATTATCTTAAAATCGTGCTGTCAAAAGTAAATTTCGAGAAACTGTCAAGTCATCAGGCCTAGTCCCAGACGTGGCTACTCTATAAAATATAGGTAACCCTTACGGACCGTAAGGGTTAATTGTTACGGTCCGTAAGGGGTGGCAAAATTCGGGTATAAATAGCAGACATTGGCACTTGAAATTCTGCGTATGTTCGACGAAGAAATTCGTTTTAGGCACGGAGTTATGCTCTGTTTACCACAATTAACACACACGGATCACTAATTGACGCCGCAATCAGGGTATTAACTTGATCGCTATTACAATTCAACGTCCGATCAATTATAACTATCCAACGATTGTTTAAGTGCCGCTCAAATTGAGTTTATACTTTGTTATTCATTGTGATTTCGACTTGAATGTTTAAGTGCTGTTCGAAATCGGACTATACTCTGTCATTCGTTGTGAATCCGCTGAATTGTTAAGTATTGCACTTATAAATCGCTGTGAGGGTTTAATCTCGTGAATTGTCGTAACTGCTGTATTAGTTACTAACCTGTTTGTGTGTGTATTATTATTTAAATTAGGTTAATCAAGGCTAATCAGTAGGCTTATACTCTGCTCGTTAAATCTGCAATGTGAGTCATTCTCTTTTTATAAACTATTTTACAATACCTCAAATTATTTTCAAGGTTATAATTACAGGGACTAAGTCGTGGATATCTTGAATTACTGGTTAGTGGGGTATTGTGCACATTACTAATTTCTCCCAGTTAGGTTCATTGACCTACTCGGGATAATCACTGTTAGGTTCATTGACCTACAGGGATAATCATCACTATTTGGGTTCATTGATCTAATAGTGGTATGACCATCGTCACCATTGTGACTTGTCACCATTGTGACAGGATGCCAGATAAAAATAAGATAGAAGCCATTGTAATCGCTCTTATGCTGTAATTAATAACTATACATCATTATGCAAAATAGAATGATTCACTCAGTATTTCCCTGCTGACAAAACCTTTTTCAAACATGTTTCAGGTGATCTGTTGTGAGCACAGGAAAAGTGCTGTGGAGCACTACAAGCTTAGAAAAGTGGCTCAATGTAAATAAATAAAGAAACATGTTTTGAGAAATAAAGATTTCCCAGTAAAATCACTTTATTGTAAATTATGGGATTTATCCCTATATTATATATATAAACGAGCAGTTTTAATATTAATCGATCCTGTTTAAAAAAGACTTCCGCTGTCATTTAGTTAGATACCATCGGATTTCCTGCCTCGCGGCTCTGGACCGGGTCAAACCGGGGCCAAGGGCCGTGACAGGAAAAGGTGGTATCAGAGCCACTGATTTAAGCTTACTATTGATTTTAGCCTATTAAAGTAATTGAGAGATACTTAGGAAATTTAATTGCCATTCTGTGAAAACATGTTTTATTATCTGACTAATTGTGTACAGTATGGACAGATCTCTATATGATAGCCACTGTAGCAATAAATACAAATCTTTAAAATAAATTGACTCAAAGTTTTAGCAATCGAATTACCTACAGTCTAGAAATCTTACCCAGTAAATAAATAAGTAAACCTTTGTGTGTTTTAATTTTCTGTTATTTTGGGTAGTTACCCAGCATGAAATAATATTTAAAAGTTTTTCTATAAAATTTTGTTATGATTTCTAATTTAGTAATTGTGTGTATTTTGCTAAACAGCATGAGTAACTTGTCTGATGCCCTTCAGAATTTAAATCTCTATCCAGTAAGAATAGAAGTTTCCAGAGATTTCAATAGGTATATACCAGACATAGAAGAACCTATAGAATTCAACGCTTCACCTCTCGAGAAACCCAAGCCTAAGAAAATGGAAATTGGGGAAAGTTTTAGGCAAACTGAGGGGTTACCATCTCAAGAAGAACTAGATTTTATAATAGCAAACGATGATACTATTAAGCCTATTAATGAAAATGATTTTATTCATTCTCTTGAAACACAACTACCAATGAACTTAGAACCAGCTATTCCAAACCCTTCAATCCACTGGCAAATAGACGAATGGTTGAATAATGAAATACTGTTACAAAACCATCCCTATAAGCTTTTTCCTAAATTCAAACCAGAACCTTTACCAAATCCACAAATGAGTAACGAGAATATGATTGAACTTCACCACTTTGGTAAAGAATTAATAGATGCTGGGAAAAGGATCCAAGAGATTTTGGGACAGATCTCCTGGAAATACGATGAAAAGGAACGCCGTTACTAGAATACCACTTGACAAAGGATAGGGGATTATGAAACTGTGGTTGTGTAATAGTAATAGTAAAATCAGTATGTGTAAAATAAATAATAAAACGGTTGTATATAGAAGCATGATATAATCTATAAAACAAATAAAATATTAGAAAATTTACAATTTTGTTGTATATTCGTTTACGTGATTATGTGCAAATTAATTATAACCTTGGATTGTTTCTTTTATATTAATTATTTATCTATAAATTAGATATCAGATGGAAAACGCTAATAATGAACCAGTTAATGAGGTTAATCAATCTGAGCAACAACCGGGGAATCAATTTATGACTAGGCAGGATATAGAAAACATCGTTGCTCAAGGGATAGCCAACGCTATTCCAGAAATAGTTGCTCAAGGGATAGCCAACGCTATTCCAGCAATCATTGCTGCTGTTAAAAATCCAATCGAACCGCAACAAATTGTTCCTAGCAAACGTATTTCTGAAGATAACTTCAGTAATAGCGTAAACGGAGGCAATAATCATGTTAATCATGATAATGAACCACGGCAAGCTCCGCTCCCTAAGAAAATGAAAGTTGCAACGCCTGGTTGCACTTACAAAGAATTTCTTGCTTGTAAACCCACTGAGTTTGCAGGCAATGAAGGAGCGACTGCGGCACTGCGTTGGTTAGAGAAAACCGAGGCAGTAATTGCCATAAGTAAATGTGCTCAGGATGATCAGGTCATGTATGCGTCAAATCTTTTCAAAGAAGTAGCGCTAGAATGGTGGAATACGGTGTTACAAGCAAAAGGAAGAAGGATGGCATATGCTATGAACTAGGAAGAATTTAAGAGCTTTGTAGAAAGAAAATTATGTCCCGAGTATGAAAAGGAACAAATGACAAATAAGTTTCTAACCCATCGGATGGTAGATGTGGATTGTCGAGGGTATACTTCGACATTCTTCGAATATGCTCGAGTGGTACCAACCCTGGCTTCGCCAGAGCCGGTACTTATTTCTCGTTATATTTGGGGATTGATTGGCGAAATCCGTAGTATCGTCAAGGCTGCAAAACCTTGCACAATTGATGATGCGGTGGATTTAGCCAATACTCTGACTGATGAGCTAGTCCGGACAAGAGAAGAAAATAGAAGGAAGGAAGTAGCCCAAAGGATTACCCAATAATTTCGTTCGGGTAACCATAATAATTTCAAGAAAGGAGGGAATGGGCAATCTTCTACTAGCCCATTTTGCAATTTTTGCAAAAGGAAGCATTTTGGAAGATGCAAAGGATATTGCAATTTTTGCAAAATTCCGGGGCATCAAGAAGAAGACTGCAGGAGGAAGAAATTTTCAGTCTGCTACAACTGTGGAGAAGCTGGACATCTTAGGCCAGATTGTCCAAAACTAAACAAACCATCTGACAGTAAAGCCAAACCGGCAGAAGGAGCAAAAAGGAATGCGAGAGCCTTCCAGCTGACTACTCAAGAAGCCGAGATGATTCCAGATGTGATAGCCGGTATGTTCTTAGTTCGTAATGTTTACACAGAAGTATTATTTGACTCTGGTGCAAACCAAAGTTTTATCAATACTTCATTTTACCAAACTCTTAACTTATCTTTAATCAGCATTAGGCAAATTTCTACAATAGAAACGGCAGATGGGAATTCAGTTAAAATAAATAAGGTTATGCAAAACGTAGAAATAGAACTTTTTAAGTCATAAATTTTCTGCAACCCTATTATCTATGAAATTAGTTGAAATCAAGGTTGTGCTAAGAATGGATTGATTAGTAAAACAATTATGCTCGAATTATCTATGATAAGAATTCCATAGAAATTCAAACACCCACCAGAGAAGTAATTGTGATTACAGGAGATAAACCATGTAAGCCTATGAAGTTCATATCAGCAATGAAAGTTGCTAATTATGAACGAAAACAAGGAATAGTATATATGATTTCAGTAATCATTAATACTAAAGGTAAAGAACTTAAGGAAATTCCTGTAGTCTCAGAGTACTCAGATGTATTCCTAGAAGAGTTACCAGGGTTACCATCAGATAGAGAAGTAGAATTTAGGATTCATCTAAAAATATCAATAGCAAAGGCACCTTATCGGTTAGCACAATGTTGTTTGTTAAGAAAAAGGATGGTTCGATGAGAATGTGTATTGATTATAGGAAATTGAATAAAGTTACAATTAAGAATCAATACCCATTACCTAGAAATGATGATCTATTTTGATCAATTCCAGGGAACTAGATAATTTTCTAAGATCGACTTACGTTCCGGATATCATCAATTGAAAATACAAGAGAAAGACATACCTAAAAAAAAAAACTAGGTATGGTCATTACGAGTTTACAATCATTGCCCTTCGGTTTAACGAATGCACCTACAACATTCATGGACATGATGAATAGGATCTGTAAACCGTATTTGGATAAATTTGTAATTGTCTTCATAGATGATATACTTATTTATTCAAAAAGTCAAGACGAACATTGTCAGCATTTGCATGCACTCTTAACTTTGTTAAGAAAAGAAAAGCTTTACGCCAAATTCTCGAAGTGTGAATTTTGACTGCCAGAAGTGCAATTTCTAGGTCATATGGTGAATCATGAAGGTATTCACGTAGATCCTGCTAGGATAGCAGCAATTATCAAATGGAAGATTCCGCAATCAGCAATGGAAATTAGGAATTTTGTAGGTTTAGCCGGATACTATAGACGGTTTATTAAGGATTTTTCTAAAGTAGCTATACCATTAACTAAGTTAACCTGTAAAACAATTAAGTTTGATTAGATATCTAAACAAGAAGAAGCCTTTAGGATCTTAAAGCATAAATTAACAAAATCCTAGCCTTACCAGAAGGAACAGAAGATTTTAAAGTATATGGTGATGTTTCAAAGCTAGGATTTGGAAATATGTTAATGCAATGCAAAAAGGTAATTGCATATGCATCAAGGCAATTGAAAAGGTACGAAGAAAACTATACCACTCATGACTTAGAATTAGGAGTTATAATTTTTGCCCTTAAGATTTGGAGACATTATCTGTACGGAAGTAAGTTTACTGTCTATACGGATCATAAGAATTTAAGATATATTTTTGGGCAAAAAGAATTAAACATGAGGCAAAGGAAATACGACTATGATATTCAGTATCAATAAGGAAAGGCTGAAGACGGCTAGAGACCACCAGAAGAGTTATACAGATAATAGAGGAAAGCCGTTGGAGTTAGAGTTGGAGACAAAATGTCATTGAAAGTATCTCCTTAGAAACGAGTTGTTAGATTCGGAAAGAAAGGAAAGCTAAGTCCAAAGTACGTAGGACCATTTCTAGTAATCCAACGTATAGGACCAGTTGCTTATCGTTTACAACTACTAGGAGAGTTTACTGAAATACATGATATATTTCATGTATTCCACATCAAGAAATGTCTATCAGACATATCTTTGGTAGTACCTCTCCAAGATATAAAGGTAAACGAAAAATTAATAGAGAAACCTCTTCAGATAAAAGATAGAAAGATCAAAACACAAACGACTAGTATTAGTTCAAGTAAAGTGGAATTCAAAACAAGGACCCTAATACACTTGGGAACTAGAATTAGAAAAGAAGCAAAAGTATCCTCAATTATTCCAGTAAATCTCGAGGACGAGATTTTTATTAAGGTGGGGAGAATGTAACAACTCTCATCAAAAAGTCATAATTATTATTTTAATTGACCAATAGGAAACCCTAATTGAGAAACCCAAGTGATTCTGAGCCATATATGTGCTTTTTCAATTGTTTAGTTTCTAACGTGTGTATTAGAAATGACTTATTTATTTGAACCATATATGTGCTTTTAGCAAGTCAAATTAACATTTTGTGAAAATGTTAATATTTCTAACGTGCGTGTTAGAATTTCTTTCATTTTAACATGATTGTTAAAAATGGTTAAAATACAAATGCTTTGAAATGTTTTATGTAAACATTTTATATAAGTAATTTGTTGTAGCATTGATTTTAATGTTTTGTATGATTTAGAAATAAAAGGTCATACATTGAAGTTGATGTTTGATTGGCTTCAAAAATTAAATCACAATAAAGTGATAGTGTAGTTGTGTGGGGTTCATCACCAACTTTAATTTGTGATTTCTAAATCAATTTGAGTGAAATTTTAATTACTAATTAAACTCTTCATATGTGAAACTCTTGAGTAGAGTTTTAATGGTGACATTTGATGAGTTTTATTAGAGTTTAAATATATAATTATTGAGACTCTTAACTCTTCATATGTGAAACTCTTGAGTAGAGTTTTAATGGTGATATTTGATGAGTTTTATTAGAGTTTAAATATATAATTATTGAGACTCTTAACTCTTCATATGTGAAACTCTTGAGTAGAGTTTTAATGATAACATTTGATGAGTTTTATTAGAGTTTAAGTCTATAATTATTGAGATTCTTAACTCTTCATATGGTGAAACTCTTGAGTAGAGTTTTAGTGATGACATTTGATGCTTTAATTTGGTCGTGTTATATATATATATATATATATATATATATATATATATATATATATATATATGACTTAAAGTTTTCTAACATGTGTGTTAGAAAATGTGTATCACGAATACGAGGTTAGAGATTGTTCATAATGGACAGAAATGTTTTATGTAAACATTTAATTGCCTATGTGTGCATTAAAACTGATGAGAAACAATTTATTTTATAAACTATATCTTTGGAAAACATTTTATGTAAACGTTCGATTCTATAATGTGCTTGTTATAACTTTTTTTTTCCAACACGTGTGTTAAAAAAAAAGTTATTTGGTGAAAACAACTTGGTGTTGTTGTGAACAAATTTAATTGTTCAAGTTTACTACTTAAATGTAGTATTTGTAACAACTTGGTGTTGTTTTGAGCATAATTATCCAAGTTTCAAGATGAAATGGGAAACTTGTACTTACAAGTGCATGGAGTCTTATTGGGGGAGTACCTCAAGACACGCCATGGGACAATATTGTTGAGAAGATTTCGGTCAGATTATAAAGTGTTGAAGATAAAAGAACTTTGCTATTTGATATCTACATATCGTCTATGCTTCCGTTTAAATTTCAAAAGTGATTGACACTTATGATTTAGTTTCCAATGTATTTTATTGTTTTGTGTTCAATATCTTCGGATAACACATGCAATTTTTTAGAAAGAAATAAATCACTAATGGTTGTGACGTATAAATTATTTTTGTGGAAAATAATTATAACGTCGGTTATACATTGTTTAAAAGAATATGGTTTTAAACGGATAGTACATGAAAATACTTGGACATAAACAACTTGAGAGTTGTTACATTGACTAAAAGTTAAAGACGAAACATCAAATGTATAACCACATCATGAATGAGTAATGAAAGAACGTAGTGAGTGTATTGAGATGAAATACACTAACGACATTCATGTCGCATACTTCATTAGAAGTCATTGAAAAATTCACAAGTGTGAATTCTAACATATGAAAGTAAAAGTACTATATGTTATTGTATACCTTTAATAAATCTTGCGAGATTTATAAGTAGATGCGTCTACCACTTGATTATTGTTAGATCTATATGGAGATTTTACCTTCATTTGGGAGAGCATCCTAAATATACATGTCTCCTAATGAATAACAATAGATGTGTGCAAATCACTTATGGCAAAATTATGAATGCCATGTTGTTGAGTGTCAATTGACGTGACCGTGTCGTCCCAATCAGTCAAAAACCCAATTAAACCTAGGTAGCTAGGGTAAGTCGGGTATCGTATCCACGAAGAGCATGTGGTCAGTATCGCCCGACCCGTTCGATTAGTTAGACTACTTACAAACAATGTACAAGGTGATTATGAAGTTTGCTAATTTTATTCGTTTGTTTGGTTTTTAAAATAAATCAGAATGAACCGACAAATTGATGTTATCGAAAACAATGATTTATTAACTAAACTTGTAAACTCAACTACTTAATTGAAA
This sequence comes from Helianthus tuberosus, assembly GCA_030545235.1. Lineage (NCBI taxonomy): Eukaryota > Viridiplantae > Streptophyta > Magnoliopsida > Asterales > Asteraceae > Helianthus > Helianthus tuberosus. The sequence goes on from JARYGA010024930.1 coordinate 30,478, forward strand.
ACAGGAATTAAGAATACGGATCACACCCGGTTTCGGTAATTGTAAGTCCTAGGGTTCCTACATGTTTTAATTCAACTCAATTGCATACGATTAGCGGATTTAGTGTACCGTGACTTAGGTGCCAATAACTATCAACGTCCCGAAGAACGGACAAGAATGCACTTTGTAATCAACATAAGTAAATCCTAACCACGACAACGCATAACTACACATAACCATTTCGCAAAGTCATAACTTTTAACATCGTTCGACAATTTACGAATACGAAACAAATGTAACACTATTGTCAATGGTTTCAAAAATAAATACAAATTGTCACAAAGTCGAATCAAAGAACAAATGCATAAACCCTAGAAAATACAACTACCTACACCGGGGTGAATCCGCAGAGACTAGCCGTTCATGGATGGGTGGACGCGATCACCGGCCGACGAACACGGAGCCATGACCTTGAGTCTTGAGGAGTGGTGGAGGTTAGGGTTTGAAGGTTTGATGGAGAATGATTGAAGATGATGGAGATGGTGATTGTGGAATGGATTAGGGTTATAGGTTAGAGGTGAATGGTAGGTGGTGTTAGAGATGTGTGGGAATAGGTTGGTGATCTTGGATGATTGGTAGTGATAGAGATGGATTGGGAATGGCTCAAAGAAGTGGTTTCAAACTCTATCCCAAGTGTAACTCCCCCTTTTCCCAAAATTGACTTTTTTCTCTAAAAAATCCCGTTTTTACCAATCAGCCAGTGTGCAGCAGATAATGCGTCAATTTGTGGCCTTTCAAAACCTTATATTTTGATTCGTCTCGTCGAGCTACCCCAAATGCATATATTATAAGCCCCGAAACTCATTTTCTAGCTCAGGATAAGCCAAAATGAAGTTTGGACTATTTCTGGCGCAGAGTTCAGCTCAGTTTTGCCTCTTTTTGCATTTTCTTCAATTATGTTCTCTCTAGCATCCGCCCAAAGCTTCAGTAAATCTCTAAAATGCACCTTAAACCCGTCAATGCCTGCAAAACACAAACCATATCAAAGTAGTGTATTCTAGAAAGTAACTTCGTGTAATTAACCGAAATTAAAACCATTAAGCTATGGAATTTTACCAGCCCATCATCAATCTAGTTGACTCTATCTCACACATAATAGTGATTGTAGATGAGAAACATTCATCTTGTTGGTGATGAATGTGTTCACCAAGTGACTTGGATTAAGGCTTATGTTTAAGTACTTATGAGTCAATGGTAGATCGTTGGAGATCAAAGGTAAACAAGTTATGTTCCTTAAATGAATGATGAAATTTAGCTTTGTGCTATATACAATAATTTGTGAGACCTTCCTAAATATTGATGTTTTAGGATTATAAATAAGTCTCATTATTTTGTCTTAACAAGGGATGAATGTTGCAAAGTGATATTATGATATCCTTAGGGCTGTGAAGAATCAGAATGATGCATCTTCTGTTCACATGCTAAAGTATTGTAGTCTAAAGCATGCTAGACTAGTACTTGGTTAATTATGGGTCTTGACGGAGACTAATTAACTCTAAACATTCAAATTTGTATGAACACAAAAAGAATTTGTGTATGGACAAAGTTGAGAGAGAATTTTCATTCATTATAAGCAAATGACATGTAACTTTTAAAAGTTTGTTTGAAAAGTGTAAGACCCTAATTCGTATTTGACAAAAAGTTGCAGCGGAAATTCGTGCCATAAAATTTCTTTCATTACAAACGTCTTGACTTACTTGAAGGTTCGTTTTAATATGTATCTTTTACAAAAATAAGGCATGAGTCCTGTTTACTAATAGTCATACTCAATTATTCCCGTACAATCTATCTTGTGACTCGGTCTTCGATCTCAATTCCTTGTGATAATCGCCCGTGATCTGTACAACCTGCACTCACCACATACATTCCTAACATTAGTACACATTATATAAACAAGATTCTTTCACGTACACTTCACATTTCGTCCTTTTCAAACTTTAAGCATTTCATCTGCTTATCCATTTCCTGGTGAGGCTTCAATAACGTACCTGCATTACTTTTCATTCTCAAGGTACACCATTAATAACGTTAGCACTCAACGTGTCTAAATCATGCATACATACGTACTTACATACATACATGCATACATACATACTTACACATTTACATACGTACATACCTTTCCTACAACTTTATATACGTGCATACACTTATACATGTCTTTATTCATACATACATACACAACTACATACGTACATACCTTTCCTACACCTTTACATACATGTATACACTCATACATATCTTTATACATACATACATACACATCTACATACGTACATACCTTTCCTACATCTTTACATACATGCATACACTCGTACATATCTTTACACATACCTACATACACATCTACATACGTACATACCTTTCCTACATCTTTACATACATGTATACACTCATACATATCTTTATACATACATACATACACATCTACATACGCGTACAAGATCTTGCATACTTCTTACATACTCATGCGTTGATTACATGGGACTTAGACTTTGATTTATAGCCCATAAACATCTAAGGATCGATCAAAATCATGTTTAGGAAGCCCGCCGTAGTCCACGGATAACAAACCGAAGCCTACGATACATGAATCAACTTAAATAACAAATTTCATGTTTTTGGACTTGGGGAGGGCGTCGGCGACGACCCGTGGTTCTTCCCGTAGCCAAAAACCCCGTAGACAGGTAAATAACCCGTCAGCAAAAAACTAACTTTCTAGAGCCCGTCGGCGACTACCCTTGACCCGTCGGCGACTACCTCTAGAAATGGCACTTTTCTGCAGTTCCGTTTCGTCGTCCGTACGCACTAAAACGTGCATAACTTTTGAACCGTTTACCCGTTTAACCTCCCGTTTCTTCCTACATGCTTGTAAATTCACATTCTATCATATGAACTTAAAATCCCACATCCGGATTAAGGAAATTCTTAACTTACACGCTATCGTCTTATTATTCATTTACGATTTATCCGACCCGCTCATGCATTCATTCACATAACTCGTTCGATTGACCATAACTTCTTATGAACCTAATAATATCAATGACGACTATCATAAAAGATTAAATTCTCGGATGCCTTGCATCCTCTTAACCCATTTTCGCTCAAAAGCTTATTTTGACCCGTTATGGGTATTTGCGCATTAAATGGTCTATGACATATAAAACCCTATACTTTGCTTTCATACTTGACCAAGATATTACTCTAATCGAATAGCTCGTTTCCAAATGACTTTTAAGGTCGTTTTCCCGAAATACCTATCAAGGGCGTTTTTGTCAACTTTGCTCTATCCTTAACAACAAAAGACTCCCTTGCATAAGTAACCAATCCTACTACTTAGCTACAATTCTTAATCACACATACCTTGCTCGGATCAAAGCTAAGATCCGTTTAATACTTCATCGGTATCATACAATTCTTTCCTAATTGACCTCGATTATCATACTTAATTAAATTGCATATAACTTTACATAAACAACTAAGAGGTGATTACGAAAATCACTTACCTCATGCATCCGTGTTCACATTCGTTCCTCGCCACTTCTTGATCCGTTAACCTTCCGTGCTTGATTCCGTCTCGACATGATTCCTATACTTCCATGTCATCGAAATCACATTCTCATTAGCATACACAGTTGTACATGTTAACGATCATATCGATCGCATAATTCACATTTGACGTTATGGTCACTTCTAACAAGCATAATACATATAACCAAATTCATACCATTTCCAACTCGTGAAATCCGTCATGTCATCGCATTAAACACACATACGTCTAACACGCACCGTATAACTTACTTTAATCTTACAATTATGACAACATGTCTAACCATTCTTCTTATACACAGTTGACTTGTTAAAAGTCAACGGTCCATTTACCTTAACTTTCGACTTATCATTATATACCCGTAACATCATAACCGACTTTACGGACGACAATACATTCATTTTATCATACGATTGGTGTGCGTACCACCTTTTAAGCATAACGTACAACTAATTCATGCACAATCTTCTAAATTCATACATAGTTCATCAAATCCTTCTACTAATCAACATGTGGTATTTAAAATTAAACATCAAACATATTATCATCACATTTTATTCACTTCATCTAACAACAATGCATCATTTCTTATCCCATTTCTTTAAACATTCACACACATGTATGATTCCAAACATTATTAACATAAGTAAATCATCAATTTACATTACATCATCTAAAACCCACTTCATAACTACTTGTTAATCACTTACAAGTGATCTAATCTTAAGTTCTTCATAATTTCATCATACTTTTCATATGTGTACTACCTTATAAGCATAGTGTACAACTAGTTCATGCATATCATTCTAATCTCATACACAATTCATCAATTTCTTCCTTCTAATCAACATGAATCATACATGCATAAACATCAAACATACTAGTATCACATTTCTTTCAATTCCTCTCACAAGAATCCATCATACAAATCAAAATACATCAATATTAAGCAAGAATTTAGACATAGATGATTTACCCAAGTCTTCATCTTCACCATAACAAACGGGTTTCACCCTTAAACATCAAATTAACCTAAACCATGCATAATCCATGCTCCAAATGATGAATCTAACACATACTCATGCTCAATTTCATACAACTTCGCGATTTACAACATAACCCACTTCGTGCATAATCACCAAACTAGCTTTTAAGACATACCTTGCGATCCCCTTGTGAAGGTGATCATTAATCTATGCTCGGTTATGAGTTTAAGTTTCATCTTGCCCTTCAATTTGAAGATTTTGAAGAAACTAGGGTTTGAACCCTCTTTTTCCTTCCTGATCATCGATACACACACACACACACTATGTGTGTGTGGTGTTTTAATTTTGTTTTATAAAATCATGTTTCCCACTGGACGGTTTTGGTCCCTCTAGTTTCATTTTAGTTAAATAAGAGATTAAAACTCATTTCTTTATATCAACCGGGTTTTAATTTACCAAACCCATTTTTGGGGTGTTACAAAAAGCTAATGAGGAGAACTCATTGTCTAAGCTTATTCTAGATGTTAAATTGGAATTATTCTAAGTTGGTGACAAACTTATGACAATGACATGTGTTGCTTTGGTCAGCTCGGAAGCTTGTGTAAGCTAATGCAATATGAGTTGAATTCACTGATACAATAAGGTTGGTCTTGTTCAATCATATGTGTATAAATGTCGCCATAAGTGGTGTTACGGAAATGTTGATCAAATGGCAAGAAATGTGGGGGAGGAACCATTTAAGAAACAACCCTATAAGGGTATGTAGAAATGGTTCTCATTAACACATCTAAATGTTATCCAATAACATTTAAATGTGGGGGGTGTCTTGCATTTGTTTTTAGCAATAAGGATTTTGTAATCCAATCTAACATTGCAAATAGACGACTAAGTGGAGGACACAAAGGTCGTAGTGCATAATGGAGATGTGTTTGCCTTAAATGATACACGTATCTTACGAAGACATATGTTATAACCAGATTCAGATGGCCACTGAGGTTATAGTCTTAGAAGTTGACAATAGGCAAAATTAACTTACGAGTTAAGAACACATCATGACAACTGATCTCAAATACGCAAAGTTATTTGCTAATGTTATGGATCCAACAACCTGGGGGTTTATTAGAGATCAAGTTGTGGAATGGGACTAAAGCCCTTGAAAAATGAAGTTCATATGATGGAAACCTAACTCAGTAGACTGGAGATCCCAAGAATTGAGTTCAATAGGAAAACCTAATTGTATGAATAAGCGAGGTCACTGTATAAGGTAGTTTATTATAAAGATTAATAAACTTCCTAGTCCATTCCTAAAAGTGACAAGTATGAGGCTAAGCATAATATGTGGTAAATGATTTGGATAGATCACGATAACCACAATGTTTTTAATGATCTAAGGAGAATCACCTATGTTAGAGAGAAGTGGGTCGCTTCGAATGGAATTGAGGGCACAATTCCTAGAGCTCTCGCAGAACCAGGAAAGTGTTCCACGACCATTATTGGACACGACTATGAGGAGATGACCCGGCTAGGGAGAGTCTTGTGTGAAGTGTATTGTCGTCTACACAAACGGCAGACGAGTTCAAGGACATCGAGATCTACTCAGAGCTAGTGGGCTAAGTGCATTTCATGAGCGAAGGTTCAAAGGGTAACACCTACCTATCGTATGCAAAACTCAACTGTCGAGGTTCCATTGGAAATTTTATGTGTTTTGAACAATCTCCATTCATGTGGGGGATTGTTGGGAAAATTAGTGAATGGATATTTAGTTAATTTATAATTTAGTGAAATTATAATTACTAATTATACTCCTTCATATGGTGAAACTCTTGAGTAGAGTTTTATATCACTTGATTAGCTTTTATTAGAGTTTTTATGGCTCTAATTAAATCACTAATTAAGTGAAACTTTTATTAGAGTTTTATGTCTCTAATAAAATCACCACTTAAGAGAAACTCTTCACAACACACAACTCTTGTAAAAAAATGGTAGGCTATGTGACTCATTGGAATTATGAGAAAACTACAAGAGAAAGATAATATGTATGAAGAATTCTTGGAAAAGTGGTGAAGACTTGAACATCCATATGTTGGGAATTATAGAGAGATAAGATTTCTCTACTCGATTCCATCACTTTCATATCATTATTTTTCAACAAGTTCAAACACTATAATTCTATTCGGTGTAACCTCGGGCGTGTGGCCATTTCCGGCAGTACATACTGCTTCGGCTGTTGTACCCTGGGAGACAGACGCGTCGTCTTTAGTAGAGGCGTGAAATCTGTTTTAAGGGAAGCGTGTTGAACACGTGCCTCAACTTAAATCGTCAACGTTTTAGAGTTCTCTTTGTTGCAGTCAAGGAGTATTTTTCAAGACTCAAGATGATGAATACTCGAGTCTAGGATGCTATCAAGTGCGCGTGAAGGACCCACCAGAGATGCGGCTTGAATCAAGATTGGTATATATAATTATATTATATATCCTTTTTATTTAGTTATTGCAACCGATATTGTACTATGATATTTCCTATGAATAACGAGAGTCTCGTTATTATATATTTTGTAATTATATTTTACAAAAGGTGAACCTAATTCCTACATGTTATTGCAAATCATGTCCTTTGTCTTCAATAATTACATTAATCATACCTAATGTTCACAAATCATAACATGGTATATCCTTTACCCCAAACCAAGTTAATTTTCTCAGTTATATTTAGTCACGTGGGACCCACGTGAGGGCATTAATGTCCTTTCACCAACCAATCAATTTCCCCCATTAACAACCCCCAAAAAAACCCTAATCGCCCTTATTCCAAAACACCTACACCTGCAAATCCTTAAACTACGACAGAAGCAACAATGTTGTCATCTTCTTCCATATATAACAACTACCGCTGTATCTCCATTCTCTCAACCAACAATGGCGGTTCACTCTCTCTCGTCACTCCCTCTTCTTCTCACTCATCCAAAACTCACCAATTTCGTGACCATCGCTTCAGTCTCCTCACCACGTGCTCCGCCAAAACCACTCGCAATTAGGCGAATTCGAAATCACGCTGTTGCAGTTGATGCGTACGCAGTGGGAGAAGATTTGCCGCTGGATTATGCTGACTGGATTCCGGAAGCGGATCCTCGTGATCGGAGAAGAGCCGGAGTGTTGCTTCATCCGACGTCATTTGCTGGACCGTACGGTGTTGGTGATTTAGGTGATCAGGCTTTTCGGTTTCTGGATTAGTTGAGTGAAGCCGGTTGCTCTGTGTAGTAAGGTGGGGCAGGGAGATCTAGTTCAGATTCTTTGTGGATGGTTAGTTCAGATCTCTGTAGTTCTTGCTCAAATCTTGGTGGATTGTGGTCAGATCTGGCTCAAATCTTTGTGGTTTTGGTGGTTGTTATAGGAGATGGCGGTGGCTCGTGGTGGTGGTGGATGGTAGTGATCAGATAGTTAGGTAGGGTAGGGGTCGGGAGATGGTGGTGTCACCAGAAGTTAGAGAGAGAGTGGGGTTGGGAGAGAGTTTAGAGAGAGATGGAGCCTGGGTGGTTAAAGTGTGTGTATATAACTATATACCTAAATATATATAATATATTTTAATTGTTTTATGAGTAAATTACAAGTTTTGTCCTTTATGTATGTCCCAAATTGCAGGGGCTGTCCTTTGTCTTTAAAATTGATGAGTTTTGTCCTTAATGTTTGCAAATCTTGCACGTTATGTCCTTTAGGCCAAACCCAGTTAATTTTTTTTGTTAAAACTGGTCATGTGCAAGGCATGTGAGGGTACATTTGTCTTTTCACCATTATAGGGACTATTGTGTAAAAGAACTTATCTTTAGGGACTATTGGGTAAGTATAAAAAAGATATTTAAAATAAAAAATATATATATAAACTCTTGTCTCTCTCTCTAACCTACTGAACATCTCACTCTCTCTAACCCTTGTCTCTCTCTCTGGTTCTACCCATGTCTGTCTTTCTCTCTAATCTGTCCACCACCAATGACAGCCACCAACAACCACAACTCTCAACATCACCCACACCATCATTGTTCACCACCGCACCACTCCCAACCACCACCCACCGCCCCACTCCCAACCACCGCTCCAAGGGTGTACAAGTTCAAGAACCGTCGCCACCACCAGATCTGAGCATATCTCTTAACCATCTTTTGAAACCCTAACATATCTCTTGTTTTCAGATCTTAAAAAAATGATGAGATGGGTTTAAATGGTGGTGGTGAAGGCATAAAAAAAGAAGCACTCGTGGAATTAAATTCACTTTTTCCTAAGATCTTCACAATTGTGGTGTCAGATCCTTTTTATTTCTTAATGCAGCTACTCAAGGGAATCAATTGTTACCTGTGGCGGTGGCGGAACTGGCGGCAGAAGTGGTGGATTTCTGTGCATAAATCGATGTCTTCTACGCCTGTGATTGCTTGTAAGTATGATAATTTTCCGGTTGAATCGGTCATTTTGGTGTGATTTGTGGGGGATTTGGGGAGGTGACGAAGGTTTGTTAGGGTTTGATCGATGAAGTGGTGTGAATTGGTTGCGATCTTATCGAAAGAGAATATGAATTGAATGAGGGTAGTTTGATCGTTTGGTTATCAAAACAAGACTGTTGTGGTGGGTGGGTGCAGTAGTGATTTGGGTTATGGTGATGATTTGGGTGCGGCGGTGATGGTGGGTGCAGTGTGGTAGTTGTGATCGATAGGTGGAGGTGGTGTGATGGAATTGGTGGTGGTCGGTTGGTGGGGGTGGTGGTAGTTCAGTCTAGCAATGGTGGGGTGGGGTGGATAGTGATGGTAGGTTGTGGGGAGGTGGGAGGTGGGTGAAGTCTCAGAGTGAGAGAGAGTAGAGAGAGAGGGGTTGAGTTGAATATATCATTTTTTTATTTTATTAAATAATATAAAAAACTGGGTAAAAAGACCAAATTACCCTTGTGTAATATGATTTAACCAAAAAAATTTAACTGAGTTTGCCCTAAAGGACATAACATGCAGGATTTGTAAACATTAAGGACAAAACTCATCAATTTTAAAGGTAAAGGACAGCGCCTGAAATTTGGGACAAACATAAAGAACAAAACTTGTAATTCACTCTTGTTTTATTTATTACTTTTTATGTTTATTAATTTGAGTAAATAAGGTAAAATGACCAAAATACCTTTATGTGGGGTCCATTTGTTCATACTTAACTGTAAAAATTAACCTAGTTAGGGCTAAGGGACGTAACATGTAAGAGTTTGCAAACATCGAGTACGTTTTTTGTAATTTTTGAAGACAAAGGACGCACTTTGCAATAAGTGACATACATAAAGGACGAGTTTTGTAATTTACTCTTCATTTTATCCGTAAAACCTCGTATCATGTTCAGGTTTATGTTGGGTACGTGGTTTTATCTTGTTAACCTACGAACACAACTCATTCGATATAATTTAAATATATGAATTCGAATGCATGATATACTTGTGCTTTGAGCTATATGTGTATTATCTTGTAGTTTTTATGACACATCTTCCATAGTAACACGTTTGTGGTATTTGAATAAAAATATGCATGAAAATATCTTATCATTGATTATATTGATTTAATAGTTACTGTGTTTTTATTTGTATAAAATTCTAAGGAGTAAACTGTTAAAATGGTCTCTGAGGTTTCAACACTTTTGATTTAGTTTAAAACTCAAATTTTTTGAATTTTGATCTTTGTGGTTTCAATTTTGTTGCTATTTTCATCCAAAACCAAAATCTGGTCAAAATTTTCAGTTAACATCTAGTTTTTTTTGTCTTTTTCCCCTCCCTTTTAATGAAGGGCAAAATGGTCAGATTTTTTTAATTTGTTATAATAAAACGTTGAAAGACCATTTTTCTCTTCATTAAAAGGGAAGAAAAAGACCGAAAAACTGGATGTTAACTGAAAAATCTGACTAGATTTTGATTTTGGATGAAAATGACAACAAAATTGAAACCACAGGGACCCAGATTCAAAAGCTTTGAGTTTTGGACTAATATGTCAAAAGTGACCAAATCTCAGGGATCATTTTGACAGTTTACTCATTTAAAATACAATAAATACAAGATTGAACCTATTTCCGTATGCAACCAAACAATATATGATGTTACATAGGGTGGATTGTCACCCACCATTTTGTCCATTCTACTTTGATGTGTTATATGTGCTTTTCCTACTAAAGGTGATATATTTACATATAAAAACATAATTAGGCGTCATCAGTCAATTTCAACAATAATGTGACATTATTAATGTCAATTGAATGTTTGGTTAGAGCTTAAGTTGCTACGAAATAAATACCTTTTTTTTTAACTTCCCTTGTTCACAAATTTGTAGATTTTTTTATTTTAAGGAATTCATTCAAAAATCGTTTAAATTGTGTTTTAATTCGTCATGCACAAATTAGCATGTCGGTTTGAACGGACCGAAAAAGGTGAGAATGAAGCAAAACCGGTGGAAAAATCTATTCTCTTTGTTAGGCGATCGGGGTGAATCGCAAAACCAAAGGAGTTGTTTAGATGTTGGTTTAACAATCAATATGATTTTTAAAACATTGGTCATGACAGATGTATGGTTTAAGTTATCTTCTTTATTGAGTATACTTAGGTTACAAATCAACTTAGCTCTTACTAATGTACATGACAATTAACCCGTCCAATGTTAATCAAAGATATACCTAATAAATAAGCAACTAATTGTATCATGTGTCACAATTCATTTGAGTTTAAGATTTTTTTTCTACTTGTATTTTATTTCACCTTTTGTGTGTATGTATATATATATCTCAAATATCGTTTTATATTTTCTAATTCTCCATTACTAACCATTTAATATTTTTTGTTCCACTCGTATAATACACGGATTTTAACCAGATTTAGACGAGTTTTATCATAACCTAGTGTGTAAAATAATGAATCGGTTTAAGAAAAAGATATGCTCAAAGTTAAAAGACTTTTGAAACCTACTCAATAATAGGAGGGTATTTTGGTAATATTAGCAATAGTAGTAATCCTAAGAAACATAGAGAAAAAAAACTAGACACAAGAAAGGATGGAAGTATGTTTACAAACGACATCGTTTTTGTCGGTGCATCAATGGGAATCCTACTATTTTTGGTGATCACACTTCTTAAACAGTTAAAGCCGACTACTACTATGAAAATTAAAAAAAAAATAAAGAAAATTGTCAATGTCTAAAAGCAATAATACTTTAAATATAACAAATGAAAAAAATAGGTTTAAAACACCTTTCAATTAAATTAAATCAATTATATAATTGAAGCCAAATTGCACTTATTTGATGCCACGTCAGTTTAAATTAGATATTTTTATAAAAAGGCTGATTATTTTTTACATAAATAGTAAATCTATCAAGTATAATCATAAAAGTTGTATTATTTTAAGACTATAATATATAAGACCATTTAAGAAGTTTAATACATAAGAAATACATATTTGTGAACTTCTAACTAGTTTGATTTTTTTTAATAATTTATATGTTTGCTTTCTAGCTATTTTATTTTGAGAAAGTGTAAAATACACAATTCCTTAACGTACGAGAGTACGCGATGAAATTACGCACATTGTAAAACTCAAAACCTAAGCACGCACGTTGAAAAACCATAATCACGCATGTTGAAAAATCATAACCGTGCGTGATTAAGTTTTTGTTTGTCACATTAAATTACGCACGTTGTAAAACTCAAAACCTTGTTTGTAAATACATATACATTTGTTTGTTTGTCACATTAAAATAGAATAGAATATGTAAAGAAAGCTATAAATTGTCACTATTTAACGAGTAAAGGCTCAAATTAATACTCAATGCATTAACATATGCTTTTGAAGATTTGTGTTAGTAGTACGTAGTAGCCTAGTAGGCCTATGTCCTTTTAGACATACTCCAATTGTTAATAAAGCATATTTGTCAAAATGTTTCAACGTACGCAAGGTTCCCTTTTGATTCGTTCACCAATTATATCTAAAAATTATTGATCCAATGTAATGTATGGAGTTATATTAAACGTTTAAAAATTTATAAAACACATGTTTGAGCTATATTTTAGACTGTAACTAATAATAAGACCCGCGCGCTTTGCGGCGCGGGTACCTCGCAAATATCAAACGGATTAGTCCAACCGTTATATGATGTGTTAACCATATGGAAACGCACGTTTTGACGTATCCGATCGAACTTAATGTATCCTATAGTTGCATTGCGATTGGATCAAAACGTAACGTAAATCGAATTAATATCGTACAATCATAACGTATTATACGCGACCCGACTAACACGAATTTATATCGTCAAGACAAAAACTCTCGAGATGGTCAAAGTGACTTTTACAAAGTTTATAAAAATTAAGTGGTTAAAAATTGCATTTTATAAACTTAAGGGCTAAGGAAGGGTAAAGATAAAATGCGATAAAGTTTTGGGGTAAGAAGGAAACTATAACAAAGATGGGGCTGAAAAGAAAATTACCACAAAGTTGGGGTGGCAAAAGCAAACTATTTGTAAAATGGAGTAGTAATTTAGAGACTAAATTGCTATTTTATGAAAATTTAAAAATACCAAAATCCAGAGGCTAAAATTGCAACATCCGTAAAAGTAGAGGGGAGGAAGACAAAGTCGGTGGGGTTTCCACCGACTTTGTCTTTTTAAGATGTTGTATAATTTCATTATTCATTTATATCACCGTTGTATACCCAACGATCATATACAATACCTTAGTTTTTGAAACGAAAACTTGCTTCTAGAATTCTTAACACTATAAAATATAGGCAAATTGGATTTAAATAATACAATCTGGTTGTTTTTGGCCAATAATAATTCTAACTGAGTTTATTTCCGTCAGTGATCCAACCTTTTTCATTTTGTTTGTATAACGGTCTGCCGTTAAAAATAACTTAACAAAGTTAAGCTTTTTTTCCGGATTACAAACCTATGTTTTAGGGGGTTTTTTTTTATCAAAACACGGATACGAGTCAATTGATGTAAAACTTACATTGATACGGTACTCTAAACGGCTTAATTTTTGTTAAATGGAAGTTTAAACACCCAAATGAAGCACCGATGTTGTCGTTTGGAGCACTGTTTCGAGGTAAATTTTACATCAATCGAATCGTATTCTCGTTCTGATCAAAAACCCTTAAACATCAGTTTGTAATTCGGAAAAAAACTGAACTCCGTTATGTTTTTTTAACGGCATACTATTATACAAACAAAATGAAAAAGATTTCACAATTGATGAGAATAAACTCAGTTAGAATTATTATTGGCCAAAAACAGTCAACTAAATTATTTAAATCCAATTTACTTAAAATATAACTTCATATCTGCCATCTTTTAACTCAACTAAGTTCGTAAGTGTTGCTCAAGTATAAGATTTTTCAACTAGAAAAATAAACATATATAGAAAAAAAAAAACCAAACTTTTAACTCAACTAAGTTCGTAAGTGTTGCTCAAGTATAAGATTTTTCAACTAGAAAAATAAACATATATAAAAAAAAAACCCCAAACTTAGGATCCTTTAAATCAAGGTCACAGTGTTTATATCTTGAATCAATCATTTGATTTGAAATAGCATTT
>JARYGA010024931.1:0-14705 GCA_030545235.1 Helianthus tuberosus
AAGAAAATTCACTTTCAACATAAGAAACTTGTTATTAAAGTCATTAATACATACCCAATTAAAAAGTGCCAAAAGATTAAAAATCAAAAGTATTACATTAAAGACTTGTCTTCACCAAGTGATGTAAGAGATTAGCCAAACATGGCCTTTGATTGACAAGAACTCTTACGATCAATCTTGGATCCCAACACTACTAGACACTCAAAAGATGAAAGATGGATAATGGTGGTGGGTGTTGGTGTTGTAGTGGTGGTGGAGTGATGGCAAAGTGAGAGAGAAGTGGTTTGCCAAGTGATGCCTTTGAAGTGAACCAAGCACCCCTATTTATAGTCAGAACAGTACCCCGGCCACGGCCCCGTGTCCATTGGGCATGGCCCGTGACCAGCTTCTTCTCTTCCTTCATTTATTGCAGCTGTCAGCAGAGGGCCCCACACGACCCCGTGGCTTCTGGACACGGCCCCGTGGTCAACTCTTTGCTGTACTATCAAGATTCTACAAATCTTAGAGTTGACCACGCCCCATGGTGAGCTGGGCATTGCCCCATGGTAGGCGTAGAAGCTTCTGCAGTCTTTGTCTTTTTACGTGAGGTCTGACCACGACCCATGCCTGGCTGGGCACGGCCCCGTGGTCAGCTTTTGTATTCTTGTTTTTGTTTTGGGAGATGCTGCCGAGGGGTCGTGCATGTCACGTTATTCCTCCTTCTTGTATTTATGTTGGTTTTTGGCTGCTTATTTGTTCTTTTTGTTCTTTTAAGCTCATTTGGTCCTATAAATTCAAAAGGAAGAAAGAAACGCGCTTTTTCCAACATTAGTACTAAAAAAAGGGTTGGTTTTATGCCTCAATTAATGTAATTTATATGTTGCATTTTGTACACATCACACTTGCAACGAAGAATGAAGATATGTGAAAAAAAGAAATCATGCTTCATTTTTCATTCTATAATGCCTCATATACAAAGTAAAATTTTACAGAATAGTTATGTACAAGCATGTCATATTGGTATTATTTAACTAAGTTATAAGCATGTCATGTTGTGTATATAGATTTGCTCTCTCAATTTCAACCTTAAATAGAAGTCAATTTAAAAAATCATAAACCCTAGCAGGAAATGATATCCTAAACAATACATCCTACAGATGAAAAAAAATACTTGGATTTAGAGCATTTACCTCTTTATGCTTAAGAATAACATTTTACGCCATATGTTCCTCTTCTATAGAAGGCACAACACCCTCATCATTCATAAAACGAAAGAAAAACATGCTAAAAGAGCAAATAATCCATAATCAAAACTAAGTTTTTATGGTAAATAATGAACATGAAATCAGGGTTTTGAAGTAATTAAAGACCTACATGTTTCAGAGCGATTGACCTGACAAGTTTGAGTTTAATCTGAGCCACCAGGGACATACCCAATATCGACTACAAACCCTAGACGCTAATCGGACTACAGATCTCCTTCCGCCACTACCTCCGGTCGCCACCCAATACCCTTGCCGGATTTTTCTCTCTGCAAATGAGAGAAAAAGGCTGGGGTTATCATCTGATGATATGTATAATTCAAAGCATTTCGCTTGTAGTATACTCAATATTAATATATGTACCAGTTCTTTCTTGAAATTTTCAAACACGAACATATTGTGTTGTTGTTGATGTGGAATTATGGTTAGTTTACACCATAGGTCACTAGATAAAAATGATACAGATTTATAGGATGCATTACCTCTTTCGCATATAAATCATATTTTATTGAAATTGTCATTTATATTGCAGTAATGTATCGATCAGAACATTCCGAGCATTCATGGTCGTCACTTCGGGATTCATCATCAGAGTGATAACCACAGCGGTTTGCATGGCTATGTTCTATCAGCCACTAGCTTTTGTATGAGTTCGTCATCAGAAGAAATTTACATATCTTTTGTTGATTATATTATTTCAATAATAGTTTAATATCTTCAGTCAAATCATTTAGGAGTTGGGACTTAGGAGGCTTTTATACATTGAAAGTACACTTTCGACCCGTTTGCTTATTTGACTCTTTAAAAATAAACCAAATAAATGGTTCAAAATGCAGTTTCTAAACCTATCCATTCATAAGTAAACGAGTTAAGATTGTCACGGTTATTAAACAAGACTCTATTATTATGTGCAGATCAAGCACAAATGTAGCTGGCATCAGACCTGTACATGTTTGGGGTGGATATACATTACAAAGGATTCTTCTATGCACTTCTTTTCCCCAGCTCTAAGGAAGAAATTTATATTTAAAGATTTTACTTATGGCGATGGATGTTAGTTTTGGCTCAGTTATTGTGTCTGCTCAGTTGGCTCCTCCTTTTGATTAGCGTGTAGGACAATTATCATGGCAAAGACATGTAAATACTCTTTCCTCTGATTTGGTATTGGTTTCTAATGGAATGGGTTCTCAAGGAGACAGTGGTGCATGATTTGGGCAGCTGTCAGTTTTAGTATTACAGCTAATGTTTAACTTTTTTAGGATTCGGCGATTGAGTAATTTTTATTTACAATATACTGTTGCGACGTGTTTATTTTTATGTGTTTCGGTAAAATTTACCGCGACGAACCAAATCGATGCCGTTGTTTTCTTGACATCCTTGCACGTTTAGTGACTTGGTGTCGGTATAGATATTCGTTTTTATGGTTTTTGATTGATGTAAAAGACGTCATTGCGAGTACTGATATTATACTGGTGTTGTAACGAATCGAACTGATGTCGACGTGCGGGGAAACCTACAAATTATATACATAAGTGTAATTTGTTGTCCCTACGGGTTGAAAAAATATCAAATTTAGTCAAAATGTCGCCCCCGCCGCATCGCGCAGGCACCCTACTAGTAGTTTTATAATAAATTTGAGAGTAAATTGCCACAATCGTTCCTGAGGTTTAAGTCTGTTTGCCAGTTTCATCCAAAATGACTTTTTTGTGCTAAATAGCCCTTCACCTTTGGCATTTTTTTGCCATTTTCATCCAAACCACTAACTTAGTTTACTTTTTCTGTTAAGTTGAAGAATATTTGGATGAAACTGACAAATATAAAACCTCAGGGATGATTTTGGCAATTTATTTAAATTCTTTTTAATTTCTTTTATTTAACTAATTTTGTCATATATATATATATATATATATATATATATATATATAACAGAATATACATGTAGTTCTTATAAAAAAATTAATAGTTTTGTCACATAATTTTTATAAATTTCCATTCAACCACTAACTCAGTTATTTTTTTCTATTAAGGTGAAGGATCTTTTAAATTTTACAAAGTAAGAAAAAATTAATTTCCAATTTTTTTATATACATCAGTTTTATAAAAATAAAATATACTTCAACCTCTAAATTTTATAAAACTAAAATGCTAGTGACCTTATAGAAAAAAGTCAAATAAACAAATCTTATCATATGTACCAAGTTTGTAAATCATCTCATACTCTTTTAAATTCGCTCATAACAAAAAACAGAAGCCACTCCCCCTCTTTATCAAACAACGTATCATTACCAAACCTTAAGATTACCCACCAAATAGTAAGTATAATGTCATGAACCAAAAGTTTCTTAACTCAAACCACTCGGAATAAATATTAGTTAGTTACCCTCATAATCTTAATTAGATAAATATAAATATTTTATTTCTGCCAACATATTTTTTAGGTGCTCAACACATTGAGTAGACTGTAATTTTGGTCCCTGAGGTTTGGTCACTTTTGCCATTTTGGTCCAAAAGTGAAATCAGGTCATATTTATCGTATAAAATCCTGTTATTTTGTCCTTTTCCTTGGGGGCAAAATGGTCATTTCTTTTTTATTTTATAACCCTAATCCGAAGGTGGTGGTTTTAGCAGTAGTGAAATTCAAATACTTGATATTCGACAAACTTTTTCCTAATAATCATGTATGAAAGAAAACCAGAAATCATCATCCCTATTACGATCATCCCTGAAATTACAGAAAACTCATGTCCCTGTTTTTCGATCAAAGAACCAAATTTATTCCGACAACAGCAAGAACGATCGCAAGAATAAAAGACAAACCAAAAATATGTTCGATACAACCATAAGCAAGAACCCAAAACGCTTGAACAATCAAAATTGTTTCGTTTTTCAAATCCAATCAAAGAATTTAAACCCCTGTTTTCAAATCACAAGTATCCACATTCAAATTCAAAATTCATAATTGAAATCGAACAATAATCAACCTATACACTTGATACATACAAACCGAGGACAAAAACATCTTCGTTGATCATCACTGAAATCGGAATTTGGCGAAATAAATCTCCGATCAAGAAACACGAACAACAGAGAAGGTTAGATCCGGAAATCAGAACGAAGAACAGATATTCTAAGGCAGTGTTGGTGATGGTGGTAGTGGTGGTGAGGCTGTGGTGGCAGTGGTGGTGATGGTGGTAGTTGTAACGCCCGCTTCTTCGTACTTTCCATAATTAGAAAGCATTGTTCGTATTTCTATTTTTGGAAATCTTGTATTCTTGTAATCGTCTTTTCGTTGTATTTGTTGTAAAACCCGAGACTTGGATCATAAATAAAATTTGTAGTTCTTATAATTCATGATTCTATATACTTCATACATGTTCATACGTTTGGAATAATCATACATGTGATACTTTATTCGTAATTCGTGTGAAACGTGATAAACTTACAATTATATGTCATACATGCTCAATTCATGCTTACACGACTTATTCTCGACATACATAATTTATTTTATGTGTTAGTTTCATATTATACCTTTACACATTGTCTTTTATACATAAAATACCCTAAAACCCCAAAATATGAAACTAAAGGGACTAAAAGTGTCAAAATAACAAACAAATCGCCAGCCCAGGGTGGCTCGCTGGCCGCGACCCACACCCCCGTCTAGTTCGCCCACCGCCAAGTGCCCGGATCTGCAGAAAACGTGACCAGCTTCGTTTATTGGGCGATTTTGTGCTAGTTATGTTGTGTTTCTTCCATTAATGACCAACTAACCCAACCTAATCACTCTCTATAAAACCCAACCCTTTCCCACACATTTTCCACTTTGCAAACACCTCATTTCTACTCTCAAACACCGTAAATTCAGCTGGAAAATCAGTAGCAAATCAGATTCGTTACAAGTTGCAAAAGTGAGCATAACTTCACTTATCTTCCATCTTTTTCATTCATTCTTGCTTCTTAGCACTTGGAACAACCTTAGGTATGTTTCCACAGGTTTTCCATGGAAACCCAAGGCTGGAACATCACCATAAAAGGGTTAAAAGTGCAATAAACTTTCTGTTTTGTATAAACACTTTGCTAAACATGCTTAAACTTGTGATTTCTTCATACATTCCTATGTCCTTATGCCACTAATCAAGGCTATGATTATGTGTGCTTAAAAATAAGGTTGTAACATATAAATCCAGGGGTTTTAATCCTCAAAACTTTCTGTTTTAAAAGGCCTTTAACCCACAAGTGATGAACAAGTCTTGAACTTATAGATATGTGATTATATGGATAGCTTGGGCTATCCTACTTGCAAATCCACACTTCACTTGATGTTTTCCTTCTTAGTTAGTGTGTATTTCATTTCCATAATAACCTATTCATGACCATCATTGTTGTCTCATGACAACTTGTGCATTGGTGAATACAAAAGAGGTCTTAAATGAAAGGTTTATCCTCCTACCTCATGCATGACTTCTATAATAATCTTGTTATACTTGATGGATTAAACTTCTGATATATATACTATATAAAATATATAATACTTATAGTAACCGAACCTTTGATGATAATCTTATGATTATTTGTCAAAATATTAAGTTACATCATCTAAAAACTTAGTTCTCGTTATGATTCTAATGGGTACTTCAACCCATGAAAACATTCAAACCCCTATGGGTTTCGTAGTGTCAAAAACGAGCATTAGGTGCTAGATGGTTATTTTCTCATATGCTTACTTTCCTTATACTTTAAATTCCAAATTCCTATATCCTCTGTTATCATCCATTACTCATACACCTATGTTTCCTCGTGTAGAAGGACTTGGTGTTCCATCTTAAATCAACCAACAAACTCGTCACGGAATAACAAGTGAAAGCTTGCAAAACCGTGAGTACACTTGACCCATTTTCATTTTAACACTTTTAGGTGTGTTTCCTCGTGGAGAACTCGCTAGTCGCTAGCGGGTCGGTGAGGTAGGGACTAGCGACTACTCGGGATTAATCGGGATTAATCGGATCGGACTTTTTATGTATAATTTTAAGTTTTTATACATATATACATATATTTTTATACGTAATTTTTTTAAGTGGACAAGTTTTGACCGGAATCTGGGAGGTTTTGGCCGGAATATGTGTTTTTTCCGATTTTTTCTGATTTTTTTTTGTTTTTTCCCGATTTTTTCCGACCGACTAGTCGCGATTAGGGCCGACTAGGGCCGATTAGGGCCGACTAGGCCGACTAGTGATTTTTTTACTGATTAGCTGAAAATTACTCAGTTGATGGGCGACTAGTCAGCGATTAATCGCCGGCTAGTCGCGATTTTTGCAACCATGGGTGCAATATGTTAACCTTATCAAAAATCACAAATACTTTATTCTTTATGTAAATGCACGAAAACAATCCAAATACATGAATACTATGTTGTTATACTTGATGCATATACTTGGGTGATTCTTATGTGATACTATAGTCATTAGTTTTATACGAGCCTCCATTTAACATGTATAGTGTTATAGGAGTAACGCACCACCCGTGAACGAGAGGTCATGTTAAATTTCATTCGTTATTGTGTAAACATAGGGTTGACTAGAAATATTGCATGCCATAATATCTTGAATAACTTAAGTTGTCATGTGGATTCGTTTTAAACTTTATACTTATACTTATACTTAAACTTGTGTACTCACCAATGCATTTTTTGTGTTGAACTATATTTTGTTAACATGTTGCAGGTTGAGGAGGTTGAATATGACGAAATCTAGTAGGGACGACACTAGAAACACACTTAAACTTTACTAGATTTTGTACTTTAATTGTTGAACTTGTTGTAATGTTTTCCATGTTTTATTTGAATTTCGTGTTGTACTTTGACAATTTTATCATGATATAAAATCAATTTTGAACTAAATATTATCGCAATAGAGTTATGTGTGATGGGCAATCTATTCGTCCCACTCAGATGATTCCACCATTGGTTGGGGTGTGACAATAGTGGTGGTGGTGGTGGTGAGGCTACGGTGAAGATAGAGGGTGTTGCAGGTGTGTGTTTAAAAACATATGTATTTTTTATTTTGGTCAAAAACTTGAACCTAGTTACACAAATAGTCCCTTTAATAAAAACTTTAAATAAAATAAAATAAAAATGATCATTTTCCTATGAGGAAAATGACAAAATAGCAGGATTTATAAGATAACTATGACCTGATTTCACTTTTGGACCAAAATGGCAATAAAACTGAAACCACAGGGACCCAGATGAAAAAGTTTTGCGTTTTGGACTAAAGTGACAAAAATGACCAAACCTCAGAGACCAAAATGACAGTTTACTCCAACACATTTAAAAATATGTAACGTTTTACAATTTTTTTCTATATCTACACTTGATTAAATACTAAAAGTTGTAATCGATTGGTATGTGCTGCACACCATTGATATTTATTTTATATATCGTTTTCTCTTTATAAAACTGATCTATATAAAAAAACTGGATACTAATTTCTGTCTTAATTCATAAAATCTAAAACATCTTTCATTTTAACAGAAAAAACTGAGTTAGTGGTTTGGATGAAAATTTATAAAAATTATGTGACAAAACTATTAATTTTTTTATAAAAATGCATGTATATTTTGTTTTATATATATATGACAAAATTAATTAAATAAAATAAATTAAAAATAGTTTGAGTAAATTGCCAAAATCTCCCTGATTTTTTATATTTGCCAGTTTTATCCAAATATCAATCAACTTAGCATAAAAAGTAAACTAAGTTAGTGATTTGGATGAAAATGGCAAAAAATGCCAAAAATGAAGGGTTGTTTGGCATAAAAAAAATCATTTTAGATGAACTAGCAAACAGACGTAAACCTTAGGGACGATTTTGGCAATTTACTCTAAATTTGAATAAAAAAATAAGCATGTGTGGATGAAGTGAGGGGCAAAAGGGTAATAATATAGGTGTGAAAGAATAATTTCCCTTGGAAGAAAGAAACAAACAATAAGTGGGACCGGGGAGAGAAGAACGGGGCTGAGGTGGGTTCCTATGATCTGGCAAAAGCGACCGAGCCAGGCTAGCCATTTGATTAATTGCCATGGTTGGGTCCCATGCCAACACTGGTTGGATCCCATTACGTTACCAACCAAACAAACCCACATCATCAACTCTTCACACTTAATTAACTACATTTACTTTTCTTATTAATTATGATAAATATCTTCACTATAAACCCCAGACAGAACCAGGAGCAGTAAGTAAACTGTATTAATATACATACATCACTTTTTTTTTATTTTTGTTTATTGGAATGGTTATTTTGTAGTATTTTTCATAATCAACTAATAATAAGTGGTTATATTTAACATCTTTTTCAAACCGGGAAGTTTTATTTTTTAATTTTATTTTTGTTTATTGGAATGGTTATTTTGTAGTATTTTCATAATTAACTAATAATAAGTGTTTATATTTAACAAACCGTGAAAATTAATTATATGTTTTAAAAGATACTGTGATATTTAAAAGGTAAAATTATATCGGGTTATTTTGTATAATAATACATTTGAAACTATATGTTTTTTTGTATCTGACAAACAATTATTTATATTGAGACAGCTAGAATAGTAAATAGTTGGTCACAATCAGTGAGGATTCTCTCCAATTCCATGTGTCGGCAATTACAAACGATCGAATCATCTCCATTTTTAGCATTTTACTGTTCACATTCACCCGCTATTATTATTTATATTTATATATACACACAAATATATCTATATTTATTTATATATACACACGCCTGTATGCTACACACTACACATAACTATTTATATATACACACAAGTAGAAAACCGTTAAAAACACATATTATTTAAACTGTATACAAAAGACGATGTTATCGACATCTATATATAGTTAATACTATGAGAACACGTAGTTGTATGATTATATATTTAAATTTGGTTATGTAATAAAGCGCTACCAATGCATACATGTATGTAACATGTTGTAGACAACTATTTACATACAAGATGCTCGAACAATATTTGAAATGATTATTCTTGTACTACATGTTGTCAACATCAACTTAATCATATACCATGTTCCCCATCAATTATAATGTTCATACTTAATAAAATAATAAGCAAATTTAGTTTTCAGAATAGTTTTTGTTTGAGTCACATTATTTGTTTTCCTTTATTAAAAATATTTTACATATCTAGTTGATAATAAGACATA
The DNA here is from genome assembly GCA_030545235.1 of Helianthus tuberosus. Lineage (NCBI taxonomy): Eukaryota > Viridiplantae > Streptophyta > Magnoliopsida > Asterales > Asteraceae > Helianthus > Helianthus tuberosus. The sequence goes on from JARYGA010024931.1 coordinate 9,461, forward strand.
TACTTAATAATGTACTCATCAAGTGTCTTCTTATATTTACTTCGAACAATAATACAAGAAAGAGATACTAAGTATAAAATATCCTTAATTATACGCCTCAATAATTTTCTTACAGATAGGATCAATTATATTTGCCATAAAATAAATTTTTTATGTGAATCCAATTCTCTAAAATTTACCTACATCACTAATTAAATGTTATTATTCTTTTACTAGAAATATAGCTATACATAACAATTAGAAAATTTAACATTTCTCACATGAAAAAAGTTAATTACTTCGTCTATAACTTTATAATAATTTACTACTAACATTATCTATTTTTGAAAAAAAAAACACATAAAAGGGTAACAAACTTCAAATTATTTTTATTTAAGATAATAAACAACTTCCAGTTTTAACTACAATGTGTGTTGCTAAAAATGACAAGTCTCTTAAAATCAATCCCACAATTAAAAAAAAGAAAAAAATGAAAATATAATACTCAAAATGAAGCTAAAAAGGTGATGACCTCAAATAATATTTTTTGTATATTTTATTACCTTTTTGTGTATTTTCCATTTGTTTAATTCATTGTATATAATTTAATTTAATTTAATTTATCACAGAAAATAATTTAACTTTTTCACCAGATTATATAGGCAATAAAAGTAATTAGTATACGTATATCATTATTTTTTAACGACAATTCACACACTCTCAAATATTACACCTAAATTGCGTATTTTTTCTGTTAACTTTCGGAAAAAAAAAAAACAAAGTCTTATTTAACACCTTGATACTAAGCCAAAGCCAAATACGCTTTGGTATATTTGGTGTAGGAATAATAGCAAAAATGGTATTTGGTGAGTGAAACATTATTATCCCCCACTTGTAGTGGAGTGGTGGAAAGAACTTTGGGTTTCTTTGGAGACCCGGGTTCGATCCCCACCCCTTGCATTTGGGGGAAAATGACCCCAAACTTGTTGAGGGGTCATGGCAATGATGGATTAGAGCCTTGAGTGCGTTATAGCCCGGGTTCGAGTCTTGAGCCGCACACGAGTTTTCTATTACAGCGCGGTTACTCCGGCTCTTGAGTGCGGAGGCTGCAACGGCAGTCAAGTGGCTGTCGGTTGGAAATTTTCTCGTGGAGCGCCTATGGTCAACCTCGGATGCCTCGCCCGAGGGGGACTAGGACCCATGCAATGTGGGTGTGATCCTCTCGACTGTTGGAGTCAATCGCCGTTCAAAAAAAAAAGTAATAATAATAAAAAATAAAAAATATAGAATGAAGAACAAGAAGGAGCTGTCTTTTATTGTATTAGTGCTGTCGTTTTCTATTACCTTACGTTTCTATTTCTTTGTTTTGGGTTTAGTCACTTAATGGGCATCAATCTCATCGTAACTATCATCCTACAATCTCTCTTTCTCCCCTCAAGATTCTCCCTCTGCTCTTCTTCTTCTTCAATCTTTACCCCATGAAGAGGCTAGTAAGTACGTTGTTTCCTTGTAATTTCGTCATTTTTCTCTTCAAAATCCATGAATTTCATCTGGGTTCTCCTTCTTGATCGCAAAGTTTCCGCCTTTCGATCTTCATTCCTGTTGGGGTTTTCGAATAACCCCTTTTCTTGATTTCAATTTCCCATTTTGTTTCTCAATTTAGGTTTTTTTTTGTTTTACATTTTGGGTCTTTTTAGGTGGGTTGATTTAACTAGTTTTGGGATCTGAGTGATGGGAAGCATGGATCTGATGTTTAATTTTGGTTTGGTGTTTCCACATTTTGATTTGATTTACTCACATTGATATGTTTGTTTTTTTTTTTCTTTTTAACATTTTAGGTGGGTTGATTTGAGTGATTTTGGAATCTAAGTGGTGGGAAACATGGATCTGATCTTTGATTTTGATTTGGTGTTTCCACATTTTGATTTGATTTACTCACATTGATTTGTTTGTTGTTTTTTCTAAATTTTTTTTTTAAATCAAAAGGGTCAAATTGATTTGTTTTTGTCTAGATTTACTTCATTGTTATGGTGTTAGATGCTGATTTAATCAATGGATTATTGTTTTGAATTAAAGGGGAAAAGGGATCTGAAGAACATTGACATACTTGTTTTGATCACACAATGTGTTCTGATCTGTCTGTTTTGGTTGATTTTGTAATCACATATGTTCATTTTTGTTTATGCACACATTTCTTGGAGATTCAGCATGTTGTTAGTGTAATTAAGTATGTTATAATACTGAGTGATTAGCATAAGAATTTAATCAAATGTATGTTCATTTTCATACATCTATAGGTATGTTGATTGTTTAGCTTCAATTAGAATTGATTAGAATCTCAAAATTTGTTCTTTATCATATGATTTTATTGAATTCAACTTCATATGGTTATGGAATGGTTTGCAAGATGATTTTGATTAATAACCAGTTCTCCAATAGCCAGAAATGTCACGTCAGCCGTAATTTTTAGACCAAATTATGTTTTTTTAATTTTTCCGAGGGTGAGAGGGAGTTTTCGCTTCAAATCTATGATTTTTATACTAAATTTATTAACTTTAGCTACCTTGGGTACCTCTTCTTTTTGGTAGAATGAAAATTATTGAACATAAGAGATGAAACCTGCCGTAACCGTCTTCCTTTTCTCTATATTTTAGTTTCGGGCCGTTTTTTAAGACACGTAGGATATGCTTTGTTGAAAGTGGTACAGCAATTGGTACTAAAAAGAGAGCAAATTTATCTTTCTCGAAGTAGAAAAAACACTGTTGCATAGTTGAATCCTAAATATGAATCTTTCTTTACCTTTTTCTTTTTGTTCCTTTTTTCAGGTGGTGCTATTTCTTTTGCTTGTAACAGCAGCAGCAGCAGCAAGCAATGCTATTGAACTCTATAACGATGAACAAGGCGAATGCAATTCCGAAAAGCATTTAACTCCTCGCCCGCATAGTGTTTCCATATTAGAATTTGGTGCCGTTGGTGATGGGAAAACTTTAAATACGGTTGCTTTTCAAAATGCGATATTTTATCTTAAATCTTTCACCGATAAGGGTGGTGCTCAATTGTATGTACCCTCGGGAAAATGGCTTACAGGAAGTTTTAACCTCACTAGCCATCTCACACTCTTTCTTGAAAAAGAAGCCATTATTCTTGGATCACAGGTAACGGGTCGTTGGAAAACTTTATTATTACAATTAGTCAATGAGAATCTGATTTTTGAAAAAAGAAAAGATGTAGGAAGTATTATGATTTATGACTGTCTGTTTTGAATACACTGCTTGAACCATTTTAGTTTACATTGCTTTATATTGCAGAAACATTTGACTATGAGTTAATTTTTTTTAATTTAATTTTGCAGGATGTCGATCATTGGAAGGTTATTGATCCTTTACCTTCTTATGGCCGCGGTATTGATCTCCCGGGTCAAAGATACCGTAGTTTGATCACCGGAGAAAATCTTAACGATGTGGTTATTACAGGCACATTCTCTCTCATTTTCCCGAACTTATTCTTAAAACTTTATGAAAGATATAAGTATGTTGCGGTTTTCTAACTGTTTGCTAACAAATTTCGGAAACTTTTGCAGGTGACAATGGAACCATTGACGGGCAGGGTTCTATATGGTGGGATTATTTCAATTCTAACACATTGAATTACAGTCGTCCTCATATTGTCGAGTTTATCAACTCTAAGGACATTGTCATCTCGAATATAACATTCTTAAATCCGCCTGCATATACTATTCATCCTGCCTATTGCAGGTAATAATAATATTATTTTTTATTTATTGCATTGAAATTTATCAGAGTAATGAACTGGACACGACTTGATTAGTTTGTTTTTGTGCTAATGTTATAGCAACGTTCGTGTTCAAAATATAACTGCATTGTCTCCTGCTGAATCGCCTTACACAAGTGGCATAGTTCCAGGTACGCCGTTAATTTTCAATCATGCATTTATTATATGTTTTTTTTCTCACAAACATAATACTTTTAAGTATAATGATGGTATTTAATGTAAATTTTCAGATTCTTCGGATAGTGTATGCATTGAAAATAGCAACATTACCTCGGGTCATGATGCGGTATCTTTAAAAAGTGGTTGGGATGAGTACGGGATCACATACGGTAAGCCAACTACAAACGTGCACATCAGAGGGGTTCGTCTTCAATCTTTTACAGGCTCGGGTTTGTCTATCGGGAGTGAAATGTCAGGTGGCGTCTCGCAGATACTGATCGAAAACCTAAAACTGTATGATTCCATGACCGGAATCTCGTTCCTGACTTCAAAAGGCAGAGGCGGTTATATCAAAGACGTTTTCGTATCGGATATCGACTTGAAAAACGTCATTCTGGCAATCCAATTAACTGGTGATTCTAACTCCCACCCGGATGACAAATACGACCCTGAAGCGTTACCTATCGTTAAAGAAATCACTTTTAAGAATATGGTCGGAATGAATATCACAAAAGCCGGTGAATTTCACGGTATTTATGAATCTCCGTTTACTTCGATCTGTCTTTCTAATGTCTCATTTGCGTTAAACCCCGCAACTTCGAGTTCATCCTGGGCGTGTTCTGACGTCTCGGGTTTCTCGAAAAACGTGTCTCCTGCTCCTTGTCTTGAACTCCAAACAGTTCCTTTAAATTCTTCGGTTTGCTTTTCGTTATCATACCCTAAATCACATAATCTTGTTGCTGTCCTATGATTATAAACATTAAATATTCCAAAAAAAAATTATCATTTGTTGGTAGAACGCGCGTGTGCTGTTGATTTTCAAGTCGAGTGAGAAATCTTTATGGTGATACTACTGGTCGGATTCAATTATTGGAAGGGTATGCATCGATGGATTCTTTCGGCTCGTGGAGGTCTGGTTTGTGTACAGCCTTTTGTTCATTTTCATTTTCATGTGTAAGAAAAGTTTTGTAGCGGCTTTCTTTTCTTATACAACTTTCATCATTCATCATGTTATATCTTTCTTTTAAACTGCATTGCGAATGTAAATTTCATTATTGGCTTTCGAGTTCAAGATTGTTTAATGTTAGCAGAAGTTGCATAAAGCTTTTTAAATTATATAAACTGTTTCTGTCTTTTGTTTACAAGTACAATCTTATTCTAAAGTTCCCAGAAATGGATACAAATAAGATTTCGCAGAAAACATCAAATGTCAGCTGCAGATGTTGCCAGTATTTGGGGATGACCGGACCACATTTTCTTTAACCAGGATTATAAAAAAAAAGTATATATGACTATTCAAATGAGTTATTCTTGT
>JARYGA010024932.1:0-27964 GCA_030545235.1 Helianthus tuberosus
AATAGTTAAGCAAGAACAAACGTTGTGATGCCTCCGGCCGGATGTATACAGCAAATCACTTATGGTTTCTCCGAACCAGAACACAATTCCTAGGCCCTAACGGGATAAAAACGGGAATTGACTATTACTTACACGACCATGGTGTAAAGTACTCAGTATTTCACGCACTCCCTAACCAGCGGAACAGAAATAATGGAATGTGTCGACTCACCCACGCTCTACAGCCAGCCGAGTCACACATTAACATACTTGCATATCATCTAGACATAAAAAGGCAAATCGTGACTTATTATTTTTTACACGCGCCTTAAACATTGGCCTTAAATAATATTAACTCACCCGCGTTCACACAAAGTCAAAAAGTAAATACCCTTTACTTACATGCTTGAGCCACTCATTAACACACTTGCATATCATCTAGACATGCAGTAGCGAAACTTGAGATTTCCGATCGGGGGGTCAAAAATGTATATACCAAAAAATTTCTATACGAAAACTACATACTGAGTGAAAAGTAAAGGGGGTCGGCCGCCCCCTCCCGCCCCCACAAAGCTACGCCCTTGTAGACATGCAAAAGGCGAATCCTGACTTAATAATATTGACATGCGCCTTAAGCATTGGCCTTAAATAATACTAACTCACCTGCACTCACACAAAGTCAAACAGTAAATACCTTTTACTTACATACTTTGAGCCAAACAAAAATTTTATATCCCACATACTTATGCACCTAACAGGTATATAAAAGGCAACCTTTACATCGTTTTGGAACATTTACAAGGAAGAAGGCAAAAAGGGGACGAAGGCCCAACCTATTCTACATTTGCACTACTAGTGCCTTCACCCTCCTTCGTCCGGTTAAACAACATGTGTAAACGGTCCACGCAATCTTCCACTTCCAAACATGCTTCAATTCGATCAAGGGCAGGAATGGAAAGATTATTGTAGGTATCTACGATAGCATCAAAAGCAGCTTTGGTATCTACACCATGAAACCCAGATCGTTCATCAGTAAATGTACCACCACAGAACGAGTTCACGTTGTTAAGGCACCTGTTATAACCAGCCTTGAACCCAGCCTGACGCGCACGCTCATTCATATTAGTAACCGCAGCCGCGTTCTCAGGGGCATCAAGGATGGCCTCCACAATCTAATCACATGACAGAAACCAGATTACTACGGCAAACACAAAGAATAAAAAGGCACAAGATACTTATATGCCCAATACCATGCTGACGCATCCAAGCACGATCATCAGTAACCTGGGCAAGGGAGGTGGCCAACCCATCTCTAACTTCCTCAGCCTGCCTTGTCCGCGTCTCAGCTTCAGTAGCGCGGGAGGTCACTTCCTCAAGGATACTCTCTCTCGTCTTCAGATCTGCCTGTGTGCAAAGAAAATAGACAAGTTTAAACAGGCAATCTACAACACTTGTCAAAACAAGGAAACAACTCATACATAGATGAGTTCATACCTGGAGCTCCTCCACAACCTTGTTCAGCTTGGTGCAATCAGCATTCGCATCCGCAAGCTCCTTCACAGCACGTGCCTCCGCCTCCTTCAGCGCAGCAGCAGCACGTGTTTCCGCTTCTTTAACAGCCGATGCGGCTGCGGTCTTCTCTTTCACCAAAGCGGCATTAGCAGCCTTCAGGTTATTTAACTCCCGATGAAGACGGAAAAGCTTCTCATTCTCTCTAGCACAAGATTCCTTCCAAAGCTTGCGCTCATCAGAAAGCAGTTTGGCAAGAGAACGAACTTGTTCAAGGCCGGTGGACGCGACCCACCTTTCTGTTTGCTTCAGTTTCTCAAACGCAGTTTACTCTTTCTCCAATTGCTCCTCGACTTCTCGAGCACTCTTCATCAACTCCTCAGCTTGTGCCCTCAGCTTAACAGTCTCTTCTTCCCTACGAGACAGGGCTGTAAAATCCTCCAAAATCGCATTCGCAATTATGGAACCCCCAACAAGCATGGAGGCAAGCTGATTCTGCAAACTTTGGCGACAAAAGCTGCGAGAATGAGCAGTCTCCACATGGGTCCCCAATCCCCTCAAAGTTTCCCTACACGCAGAGGGATCAGTCATCGCCTCATCCCCCTGCAATATACTCCAAGGGGACGGTGGAAATCAAAGCTACGCACTTCGGAATAAGAGCGATAATAATACTCTAATTCAGACTCATCCGGCTGAATTGGAGGTTGATATTCAACTCCCTTGCCTGCGGCAGCAAAACCAGATACCTTTTCATAAACAGGGGACTTTGGCTTATCGCCCCCTCGTCTTCACCATGCGGGTCGATCAAGTTGTTGGACGAGCTCAACGTATCAAAGATTGTGTCACCCCCACTCTTCTTTGATTGCTCCGCATGCACAGCAGGAATAGTACCTTCACTACTCAACACCACAATCATCGGGTCCTCTCTACCCTTCTTCTGCGCTTATGCATCCACAACCTTAGATGGGGAAGCCGGTAAAGTAGATGCGGAGACTGGTTCCTTCAAAGTTTCTACAAAGCAAATAATATCCATCAGATACAGCGCGGCCATACAACTTGCAATGTATGATAATAACTTACCAGCAGAGCCCGCAAGTTTTTGCTTCGGAACCACCGTCACCCGAGTCTTCCGGAATTTGGGTGCCTTCTCCCCACCGGCAACCGCGGTATCTACCATCTGTTTTTTTTATCATAAACAGGCTTAGTACCTGCGCCGTGCCACTCGCACCAGGAGAACGACCTGGAACACTCAAGCCCTCAAGAGTGTGACACACTACTACGTAATCTTCGTATTTGCGTAAATGAGGACGAAAGGTACCTGCATGCTCTGGCACCAAGGGAGGAAGGGTAACTACGACACTCGTTTTCTTCTTGTGCCTTTGCTTATCAACCACCACGGTCACAGACACCTTGGGAACGCCCGTCGCATCAGGGTCTCCCAGCGTCCCAAGATAACCTGCGGTTCATCACAATCAGCCATCAAGTTAAAAATTACTAGACAATGCAGGCAGAATAAATACACTATACTTTTGCCTTCTTGCAACAAGGCATTCAGTGCGGCTTCGTCAGGGACCCAGAAATTACTAAGGATGGTCTTATTCCATCCTTCCTCGTCCGGACCGCACTTAACAATCTCAATCTTGCCCTCAAAATCAGGGCAAAACATCCTCCATAATGGAGCCTCTACTGTTAAACCATCTGTACCAATTATTAACAAAAACAAGGTGGCAAATAACAAAGAAGAAGAAGAATGCACATGCACTTACCTTGGTTTTTCTCTCGCAACACAGTCTTCGTCTTCTTCCCCATCCTGCCACCCAACATCATCCGCAGTATCCACAACTGCCTATTCTCCAATTTCTTGGAAGCAATAATGTGTAGATGTGAAAACCAAGCTTGTTCCCCCTCTTTGGGGGTACTCAACCGCTCGATCACAATGGGATCCCTCACATTTCTAAACCAAAGCCTGGCAGTGACCATGACCGCCTTCACATAGAAGAACTTGGTTTTCCACTTGGTAATACCCTTGGGTGGGCTCATAAGCTTGGGGGTACCATCCCGCATACGGAAAGAGAAGAAACCAAGCTGCTCCGTCATCTGGTAGAAACATCGAAAGTCCTCTACCAGAGGCTCCACATTCTGAGCACGAAAGGTGTACTCAAAATTACGAGCACGTACCATTCCCAAAGGACTCAATTGGGAAATATGGATGTTGTAATACTTTAACAATTCCACCATGTAAACAGTTATCGAAAGACGAAGGTTGCAGATCTAAAACCAGTCAGCAAACATGCTGACGTAACCAGCCGGAGCATCACCGGCAGTATCACCCTCTCGGGCATACCTGGCACCATAAACAACCGGCAGTTGGATACTCGTCATCAATTTATTGAATGACGACTCCGACCACTTTAAAACTGGCAAGAACTTGCCAGGAGCGTTCACTTCCGCCTCCTCCTCCACCGTCGGCGACGACGACGGATCCGGATTTGCAGGAACAGTAGATGATGGTTTAGAAGGACTAGCCATTGCAACTAGAAAACAGAGAAGAAGCACAAGAAACTACGAATTTCTCACCAGAAAACTCAAAGTTTGATTCGGAGAAGATGAAGGAAACGAAATTTTCTCACCGGAAAATTTTGAAATTTCGAACAAGTGAGGGGAAACCCTAAAAGGTTTCCCCTTTTATACTCATCGCAATTAATGCGATCACAGTAACGGAACAGACGTGCATTTTTGGAACCCATCATAAATCGCCACGTGGCAAACAACGGTTTTTCTGATGGTTACCATGCGCGTGTGGCCGCCCATGCGCCTGACAATACATGACCTTTTGCACTCCTGCTACAGTGAACTCATGAGTTTGGGCAGTGCAAACGTCCTTTCATTTCAGCACATGCCAGCTAAATCTCACCAACTTCCACCAACCCACACGTGCGGTCTACAACGTCTACAGTAAGCGACAAAATGAAGACAAAATTCATATACGCGGCATGCGGTTTATATGGTACCTCATACCACAACCCATACCGCATGTCGTTTTTTACATACCCCCTCAAAAAAGAGAAAATATATCTACATACTAAGGGGGATAACTAAGCTCTTCATAGCTTTACCTCCACACGTGGAATATGCGGAGGATAACACACACGAGCTCGCACAGGTGTGTCAGATACTCAGAACCAGCAGTGTTCTTTAGACTGCGAAAACCGCATCTCAGGAACATGCAAAGCAAGACTCCTTAGAACATCTTCAAGCTTCAAATCCCTCATCTCCGGTTCACTACCACGGAGGGGATGCAAACAGCTTCTCACTAGGGAAAGTATGGTTATGATGAGCGACCGCAAATCAGCAACCCTGACACCTGAACCTTCAAGAGCCCCATCCGGTGGAACACTCTTTTAAAGCGAGTCTTCTGTTACCAACCGCAGACACTCATGAGTCGCTGCGGCCGATCCATGAGTACGGAAATGGTAGCTACGGAAGAGCCACGACTAAGTCATCACAAAGATGCTCAAGGCTACTTCAAGGAAAACTGATCACAATCTTCTTAAACCGAAAGTGGCTACAGAACGAATGCGGACGAGTTTCACCCAGATTCCTAATAGTCTGCGGCGTTCCCGTTGGGCAACAAGCCAAGCATCGGGGGTAACAAGTCTGCTTATGACTTTTGTTTACCTACCACTTGACCGCATAGAATAAACAATGGTGAGCACAAGTAGGCTTATGACCATGTTTATTTGCCCATAGCTCGCCTCAACTACTCGCATTGTTTGACCAAACACGGCCGACAATGCATGGCAAATCCTCACATTGTTCGACCAAACATGGTTAACAATGCTAGGAAACGAGGTAACCGCAAAGGACGTGCGGTTACTTGAGAGCTACACTGGAAGAACACGAATGCCCCACAAAACAGGGATAGTCATTTCATGTCCAGTTGATAAACATAAAGCGGGAACAAGGCTTCAAGAACATTGCATCCGCAACCGCAAAGGTTACAACTGGAGTTGCGGGTATGGAGAGTTCATACTCAGCTCCGGTCACGGTCTCAAAGGTTGGTTCGGCACACCAACAGATGGCGATCGTGTTTGATGACATCAGAAAAAGGTAGATCACACTACCAAGCTAGAGTTATCAGCCGACATTTCAACGTCAGCCTTAAGTTATTCACTGGTCTGGAAGAGACGTCACACGACTCTACCCGATCCCCGAATTGATTTACTAGAAGCAGGAGCAACGAGTCGGGCCTAGAATCTTCTCCAAACTGATTTCAAAGGTACCCAGCCGACCAAATAATCCAGTATTCCTCCCACCTGCAACTTGCATGAGGAAACAACATTGGACTGGGGGGGACTTGAAGGGGTATGGTCCCAGATCTCGCACCAAAGTAGTCGCGAGTGACCATCACCCTTATCAAATACTCCCACCAGCAAGAACTTATCTGCGTACGTGCGGGCACACGCGAACGCGGTTGACGATTCCATTCAGTCAAGTGATGAGAAGACTTACCTTGTGTATGAAAACAGCCGTTTTTGTCATGACAAGGGATGCGGCAACAACAGCAGTTACCGCACAAAGCGATGCGGCTTAGTACCGCATCCTATACGCATCTTCGTTGAAGCAAGGGACGCGGAAACAACCGTAATTACCGTAGATAGCGATGCGGCCTAGCACCGCATCCTATTGACGACGCAAGTGGGACTAACACATTGACTTAAGTGGCCAAGACAACAAGTAGCACTGATAACAATCATTTGTCAAACCCACACGTAAGCAATGCCGGCACACAGACTGACAGCCACAGTGGGATGTGGCGTCACCTCAATGACCTACACGCCTGACATACTTGCAAAGGACTGTGAGTTGTCAGTCTAGCCACTCAATGACCCTCCTTCACTCTTCGGCTATATATACCCATCCCGGACCAGGTTTGAGGCATCGCTTATCTACTCACTCACACTTACCACTATCACACACTTTGCTCTCAAGCAAATACTAATTCTCACGCCTGAGAGTGGTAACAAGGAGCACCCCCACCCCATCCTCCTTGTTACGAGTCACGGTGTGTTTCCCTTGTGCAGGAGACAGATCAGCGGACGATCCGGCTACCGATCCCCGGAAAGAAGGGATTAACCCTACTTGACGAGACCAGTGAATTAACTTCCCCTAGTTAACCACTGTTTCATCACTTATGATCCCCTAGTATAAGTGATCAATAATCCATATTCATGCACAAATAAAAGACCCGATTTCCCCTTCAATTTAGTGATTCAAGATCAATGAGGGGTTGCCCCCTTTTTCTCTACCTATGATGGATGCGTACGCACACTTAGTGTATGTGTTGTGTCTTATTTTCATATTAAAACCTAAATATTCAGTTTTTACTCTTTTGTTCCCTCAAGTTTGAGCTTTTATTTTCAAGAGGACTATTACTTGAGATTAAATTAAGATTTTTATCATTCCTACTAACTAGGTTAAACTTCTCTAGATACTTTTTTTTTTTTTTTTGAACGGCTGCTCACCGGTTTGTCTCAACACGGGTATTGCGTGCGGCCCGGGTTCGAGACGGCGCCGTAGGCGTCTGCGACAAGCATACCAAACCGAGGCCCGGCCAAAGGTAACTCGGGGCTGCCAGGAATCGAACCCGCAACCTGAGGATGGGAACCACACTGGGGTGTAAACCCACCCTCACCTCACTTGTAGTGAGTGGGGATCGAACCGGAGTCTCTATAGAGAACTCAAGTTCTTTCCACCACTAGACCACAAGGTCATTGGCTACTTCTCTAGATACTTCTCCTAATATTTATCATTCGATAAAATATTTGATATTAAATGTTAAATAATTTTCGGGATGTTACACCATCCCTAAAACTACCTACTTAGAAATTTATATCTAGAATCTGAAAAACTTAAACTACCTCTTTCAAAATGATATGAAGCGTAATTTCAATATAAGTGAAACATAAGTTAAAAAACATGATTTGACCAGATAAGAGATCAGGCGACAAGCCAAATTTGACAGGTAGATTGTTGTGAAATCTGACCGGCATTTCACAAATATATCAAAGTCTCATTTCAAAAATATTATGAAGATAAATATAAAAATAAATATTGATGTGAATCTTTCAAGTAATATAACAGCGTTTATGTCAACCTAGGGCTAGCCCGGTTTGTAAAGGCCTAAGGCTGCAACTATTGGTGACCAAAACCTTGGTTGGTTGGCCAAAAAGTGAAAAAATAAATAAAAAATCAATTTCAGCTAACGACCAAGTTGTGCTCTCAACCTTGGTTGATGATTTTATATTATTTTAAAAATGTCACATGTTGGCTAGTGAGTGGTTCTTTTATAATTATGTTTTTCATTTTTGTTTTGTAACAATTAATTTTAGCTAAAACATGATTTTCTTTAATAAGTTTTTAATATTTAATTATTAAAAAATCCGAAAACACAGTGTTGTTTAACTTTTTTTGTGAACATATCGATATAAATTTTATCAGAAACCGAGTTCATTAAAAAAATATATTTTTTAATTAATTTTTTTATAAAAAAAAGAATAAATTACAAGTTTTGTCCTTTATGTTTGTATCAAATTGCAGGCGGTGTCCTTTGTCTTTAAATTTGACGAGTTTTGTACTTTATGTTACAAAATCTTACATGTTACGTTCTTTATCCCTAACCTAGTTAATTTTTTTTTTGGTTAGATCTGGTTACCCAAGGGCAATTTGGTCTTTTTATCTATAAATTCAAAATTATTTTAATAAAAAACGAAAATAAATTTAGGAAACCAATATTTATATTATATACACACTCCATCTATCTCAATCTCACACCTCCCTCTCTCTCTACCCCTCTTTCACTCCTGTCTCTCTCTCTAGAATTCAGCCACCACCGCCCTGATAGCTACCACAACCCCAACCGCCCTCACAGCCACCAGGCCCACCACCTCCCCCACCAATCACCACCCCGTCCACCATTGCCCTCACAGCTACCATCGCCGCCACTTAGATCATTTTCCGGCGACAACCAACCTCCGATGTCTCTCTCAGTACGGCGGCACTAGGATTTGTTGTATATATGTCTGTCGTACATCTCTCGTTCTCTCTATTTCTCTCTAGGGTTTGAACAATTTCTAGGGTTTGATGAAGATTTGGGGTTGGGGGTGCTGCGTTGTGGTTGAGAAAGAAATAAGGCGGGTGGATGTGGTGGACGGTGGTGGTTATGATTGAGGGTGGGTGGTTACGGGTAAGGGTGGGGGTGGGTTTTGAATGTGGATCTGGTGGGTGGGTTTTGAATGGTGGAGGGTGAATGGTCAAACTGAGTTAGCATTATAAAGAACAGTCACAATCCTCTTCAACTTACGAGTTTTTATTGCAGATCCATAATTAAAAAAAGATGTAGGAACAATGTCTACTTTCGAGCATGGAGAAGTTTTTGTATTGGATGATGGGGGAGAAGTAAGTAGCTTTTCAATTTTTGAATAATTAATTTTACTTCATAGACGTGATGAATGGATTCATGTTTCTGTTTGAAGGTGGACTTGGACCTAGGAAACTATGAACGGTGTCTGGATGTCAAGTTGGGCTGGATTAAGCTACTGAAAAATCCATGGGAAGAAAGGGTCTTCTTAATTCTGTTGTTAGAGAGAGAGAGAGGAAATTTTAGATGTGAGAGAGAGAGTTTAATACCGTATATTTTTTTATTTTTAAGTTTGGTATAAAATAGTCCCACAATATATATTTTTTTACAAAATAGCCCCTGGAAATGTGCAATGACAAAAATGTCCTCATGTGCAAGACACATGACCATGCATAACCAAAAAATCTAACTTTATTTAGCCTAAACATAACGTGCAGGATTTTGAAACGTTAAGGAAAAACTCGTCAAATTTAAAGGTAAAGGACACCGCCTGTAATTTGGTACAAACATAAAGGACAAAACTTGTAATTTACTCTAAAAAAATGCATACATGGAACAAATTTGAAGTTGATGAATAATTATGTAGTTTGTATTTTCTCTACCTGTAATTTTACATTTCATATAATCGTTGTAACTTGTTTGTCATTTTTATTAACTATGTTTGATGGATGTATGTGTTTTTTTATTAAAAGATTTCTTATATTGTTGTTATTTATTTTACTTTTAAAACAAATCGGCTTGCCTTGAAAATATTAATTGTAATTATTTTTAACACATTTATGGATAAATAATAAGCATAAAAATATATATTTAATAAAAAAGTTTTAAAGGTTGGGTTGTGAATGTGAGTAGAAGAGAGAGAAATTAGTTTTTTTTTTATTAAAAGGTTAGGTTGGAGAAGGTTATGGATGGAGATAGTCTAAGGTGGTGTTTGTGTTTCTAAAATAGATATGCGCAGGCTCTTCTGTCTGCGCCGCGCAGACCACGCGCAGATATTGTCATCTGGAGATCATTTGTTTTTCCGAAGACGTTTCATTAAAAAACGTTTGTGCGAGCTCTTCTTGGTGCAAACTTGGCTTAACCACTTTTATGATCTTCTAAGGTCTATAGAGGGTTAAACACCACCACCGTCTACCACTACCGTCCACGTCCACCACCACCGTCCACCACCACCACCTACTACCACCGTCCGTGCACCACAGCCAATTTATTTTAGAAGTCTACATACATTAAAAATCAAACAGTCTTCTTATTGCAGACTGTAGAGGTTTGGTTTACCTCTTCTTCTACAGATGTCAGCAGATGTGGTCCGATAGGTAAATTATTTAGGATTTTAGTGTAAAGTAGAGAATAGAGATGATATTTACCGTTAAAAAATGTAATGGCAGTAATAACCCAAACAAAGATTATTTCGGACTTTGTTTTATTTGATGAAATGATAAATACTCCACTTGCATCTTGTCGCCCTAGATTAATTATCCTTCAATCCCGGTACTCTTTAGAAAGCTAATTTTAATAAATTGTTCAAAGAAGTCGCACCTCGAGAGAGCATGGAATCCCTAATTCTAGTTTTTAAAATCTAAGGGTAGAGCAGAAGTGAGAGACTTGTCAAGAAATTTTTCTGTAATTTCATTAACCGTCTAGGTAGTTTAAAAGAAGGAAAGGAACCCTTATTAATAATATTTACGAATTGGTGACACGTTTCTAGCTTATTACACCAATTGGAATAACTCATAGGGCACGCGAAATGCAGCGACAAGGTGTGGCAATAACCAATGAAAATGACTTTTTGGGGTACAGAAGACATTGTGGTGGAGAACATACAGACTCCACACTCGGAGAATTGGTATCAGGATCTGAAAGACGTTCCGTCGATTGAACTTCCAGAGAGAGCCCTGGTTGCTGCTGGTATGAGTCTTTACTGGAAGATGGACCGTGAAGACAAGCCGGTGTACATGGAAGATGATAAAAGTAAGATTTGGGATTTTCTTACCCATTTGTCTCATGTTTGTAAATATCATGACTTTGTTACTCTTTCTTCCTCTGTAGTTGTTTCTTTGTAAGTTGTTGCGTACAAGAGGGATAACGGGAAAATGACAACCATCCCGAGGAGGGCTGGTGAAGCGCTCTGGTATCTACAGATAGTAAGGAATTCTGCGCTTCCTAGAGATGAGAATTTAGCGGCGCAGTCGTCTGGCGGTGTTGGTAAGTCCTAGATTTGTGACTAATGTTGCAATATTACTCTTTGCTGTCTTTGCGTGTTGGGTAATATTGTGATGTTTATTCTTTACATAGGTGAGTTGATTAACTTGGGCGTAGGCCCTAAGAAGAAGAAATGTGTTCCGGCTGCAGCTGTTGCGCCGAAGAAGATTGATGCACCGAAAGCGCAAACTTCAAAGGCGAAAACTGTCCGGGAAGAGAAGAAAGTTATGCGCCTCTTCCCTAAATCCTGGAGCGATTACATAGTGGTATCTGACACATTAGAAGGTCTTGCGCCTGTAGTTGTCAAGAAACCCAAGCCGGAACCTTGGGACACTGCGGATATCCCTGCCTCCAACCCGGATGATCCCTAGATTTGGATTCAAGTCCGGAGCCGTTGGTGAGGGCTAAGGCGGTGAAACGGAAACTAGTTGAAGTTGAAGCTGCGGCGCAGCCCACCAAAAAAGTTTCGAAAAGGAAAATCGGTAAAAAGGGCGATTTGGATGCCTTTGTTACAACATTTTCTCTGGGTGAGCATCTTCTTTAGCTGTTGTTTCTTTATACTATGTGTTAATATGACTTTTATTTTGCAGAAAAGATGACTCCTTCTGTTCGCGCGGAGTAGTCATATGTGTTTAATGATGATCTTCCACCTTCGCCACCGCGTGCGTCTACTGATGATCAGTTTGAGAGTACAGAGGTTGTTGAACCGGAATCGGAGAAGGTTGTTGAAGTGAAAACCCCTGAAGCCGTAGTTGAGAAAACTAACGTTGAGGAACTTGTCGAGGTTGAGTTGGAGGCGAAGAAAGGAGTGGAGATGGAGGCTGTAGACATTGGTATCGCCGCGCCCAAGTCTCCTGTAGTTGAAGTGTGCGAGCCTGAGAAAGGGAAATCTATTTAGGAAGACCCAGTAGTAACTATTCCTTTCTCTGCTGCTACTTCTGCGCTTGTAAATGTTGAAAAAAAGCCCAGCTGGTGCTGATGAGGGCTTTGTTGCTCATGAAGAGAAAAGTTCTCCTATCCGCCCAGAGGAAACCCCGGGGGATTATTATTATTAAAGGTCTTTTTTTGGATAAGAGAGCTTCTGTGTCCAAGCACCAGTTTGGAAGCTTAAACAGGGTGATACCTTTTCTGATTGGCAAATTTTCTGTGATTGGTTTCAGGGTGCTTTTCCCCCTGCTGAGGTGAGGTTTCAAGAAGAAAGATCTCATGATCAAACATACCATGCTTATCTTGAAGAGACCGCCAGCTCCACTTCTACTACCGACCGCATTGTGCGCGAATGGCGCAACATGCATAAGGAGTGGTCTGCTTTTGAAGCGTCGAAGAAGGAAGTTGATGACGTGAAGGCAAAAGTTACCCAGTTGAGGGCTAAGCTGGAGGCTGATCGTTCCAAATTTGAGAGTGTGCAAAAAACTGAGGAATGATCTGCTATAAGTTGGAAGCGAAAAGCTGAAGCTAAAGCCGCTCTTCTTTCGGAAGAGCGTAAACGTTGGAGAGAAATTTGTGAGAAAGATAATAATGAAAAGATGGATCTTCAGACCGGCATCAACAATCTCAAGGCGAAGATTGAGAAGTTAAAGAAGGAGAAGATGGAGGCTGAAATAGCCCGTGATGAGGCCTGCTCTCATATAGAGAGAAGTGAGCAAAGAGAGGTACGATCTTGCGCTACCCTTGCCGTTAGAGATAAGGAGATAGAAGAACTTACTTCTTTTTTATCTGACCAGGAACTAGTAAAAGCGGAACTCGAGTCTGTGAAGAAGGATTTGCAGCTCGAAAAGATTGAGAAAACTGAGACTTCCCGCCGTCTGGCTGAAGCTGAAGGAAAGTTGGAGGATTCTGAAACTGCCCGAGTTACGGCGGAGAGTCTGGTTGAACCTTTAAAGAATGATATGCTGTGGATGAAGCATCGTGGGATTATAAGTGTAAGTGCGTCAATTTCTTGCAATATGCTGATATGGTTGTACATCTTCTTATCTGTTTCTTTGCGCTGGTTGCCAATTCTATCCTTAACTCTCATGAGTTAGATCAAACGGTTACGCGTCTGCTGGTTACTGCGCGTAATGATGGGTATGCCCAAGGATACACAGAATGTACTCAGCATGTTAATAATGCGTTGAAGGCGAAATGGGATACCAGCAGGTCCACCACGGATGGAGTTGACACCGAAGCTGCTCATGTTGCTGCTAAGAATGAATACAACCACTTACACCTTCCCGTGATGGACCTGGTTACTGCTACTCTTGACTCTGATGATTTTGTGGCGCAATTGAAAGAAGTGTTTCCGGGCGAAGGGGATGATGATGAAGACCTAGAATAGGTTTCCCCTGTGTTTTTTAATTGCTGAACATTAGTGATTTTAGGATGTGAATCCTGTCTGTAATGGTTTTGTTAATGCGCTTTTGCGCAAGTAACTTTTTTTGATGCACTGCTATGTGTGTAAATTTTTGTTAATGCGTTGCTGTGTAAGTAACGCTTTGAATGTATGATATGTTTGAATTACAATGTTCTACATGAGCACAATTACTTTGTCAAGGTAAGGCAAATGAAGATGGTATAAAGCTCATGTATGAACGTAGGATTGGACCTTGCGCGGTGTCTGTAACCGTGAACCGTTCATGAGACTTGTGTTAAGTTACCATAATGTTTTTGCGCTTACCAAAAGGAATTGCATGCATTTGTAATAAACAGAGAATGTAACGAACTTTGTATTGATTCGGATAGGGCGCAGAGGCCATGTATTACAAAGTTGTATTAGGATAAATAGTGAAACTTAATTTACTTCGCACGAGATAGTCCTTGTGTAGTTGACAAGTTGAGGAGCTTGTCAAATATGAAGGAACTATGCACACTGAACTGCCATGGGCCTTTAAGTTTTAGCTTTTTTGTTACTTGGCCCCTCGTCCCCGCGCGTGATCTGTTTGATTTCCTTGCGCACATTTTGAACCAGATGGGTAAGGTCCCCACTTTTAAGCGCTTTCTCTATTTCCATGCGGAGACTGATGCAGTTGTTTGTGGTGTGGCCAGTGTCTTTGTGGTACTCGCAATAGAGGTTTGGGTCTTGTCCTCTTTTTTTCTTCATCGGGTGGTGTTTTGAATTGGTAATCCTCAGTACTAAGCACTTCCGCCGACGTCTTGGTGAGAGGCGTCCATTGCTTTTCCTGGTTTTCTTGTTTAGCTTATCTTTGTGCTGTTATCTTGTTAATTGTCACGCGGGCGTCATCTGAAGAGTATGCTCCTGAATTTGAGTCCTTCCAATTTTGCTTGAACTTTCTACCACTGTTCCCACTCATGTCCTGCGGGCGGTTTTGTGGTAGTGGTGGTCTGCTGGAACTTAGATTCCGCTCTGTTTGAGCATAGACTTTGGCCGCATCCATCAATTTTTCCCAACTTTTCGGGAGACCTTCCGTCCCTGATAAGACTTTTATCATACCATAACACCTCACCACGTATTTGAATTGTGCGCGGATCAGGTGTTCATGTACATCACCGATTTCTAATACTTCTTTGTTATACCTTGTTATGAAATCTTCCAAGCTTTCATCATCCCTCCTCCAGATGTTCATGACATCTACGGAGTCTCGAATGGATCTGTGCTGTTGGCTAAAATGAACCAGAAATTTTTCCTTCAGATCTACCCAGGATGTTAATTTTCCTATTGGCAGGTTTTCAAACCATAATCGTGTTGCGCCTGTTAAAGTTTGGACAAACAAATGGCACCACATGGGTAATGTCCATCCTCCAACTACCCTGCGCTAGTGAACACGCGCAGGTGATCGTCAGGATCTGATAGCCCATTGAACTTCCCAATGCTTGAAGGTAACTTCGCCCACTCAAGAGGAGCTAGTGCAATCTCTTTGACAAACTTCGAGTTCTCTGCAGCTTCTGCTGGTCGGTAAATCAAATTGTAATCGTACTCCGCTTCTGGGTTGTAAACCGCGTGGATCTTTGGTTTGTAGTTTGCATGGTCTCTCTACAATCGACTGAATACGCTAGTGTTATCGTCTTCATTGTACGTTTTGTCATATTCATCGGTTTGGGTGTCCCGCTTTTGATAGGAATACGGGCCCAAATGTGAATGGACTGACTGACGTTTGTGAGAGTACTGTTCATCACGGTGACCTCTTCGTTTGGATTCAGAGTGATTGGATTCATGCTTGGTTGTAGATCTGGAATAAACTTTCGTATCATCTACTGATATGTGTGATGGTGCATCTGTCATATCCCGACCGCGTTAAAACAACAAACCGCGACGGAAACATCGGGGAGTGTCGTAACAGAATCATTGTTTCACAACACATGGATTGAAGTTTCGTTTTATTGAATTAAGTTTATTACATTGTATTGAAATCAAAAGCAAAACATGAACAATTGTCTTTCATTATTATTAAGTCACTAAGTCCCCGTCCATCCCTATATGAGTAGGCATCATAATCATCATCAAACATCAACTATGGTACCTGAAACATATGTGAAAATACGTCAGCATAAAAATGCCAACGAGTAACATAGGTTTTGTGAGAGTATCGGATTCATGGTTCGTTTATATGTTGCAATACATCGTTTGACTACAAGAGTCGTTACTTGAAAACCTTGTATTGAAAAGAGTTTGGTATTGCAATATGAATAACCAGCTCAAAATGAGGTGGTTATAGTTTATAAAATCTCGTTGCCATGAATCTTAACCCAAAACATTTGTTTAAGTAAACCAAATTGTAAATCGTTCTCGTAATAAAACTCGTATGGTTTATATCGTTTAGAAAACCTTGTAGTGTAACTTCGTTTTGAAAACAATTCGTCCAAGTAATCTAGATAACGCAACGACATGTAATGTGTTAAAAGCACTTATATATAGGAAGTACCAGCGGCGTATCCACCATGCTTTTAACACATTACACCCGCCCCGTTACCTAATCACTTACCATATCCCAATCGTTTAATAGTTCAATTAGTTCCAATCATTCAATTAGTTCAAGTAGTTCACATAGATCAAATAGTTCCAATGGTTCAAATAGTTCAAATAATTCACATACATCAAATAGTTCCAGTGGTTCAATAGTTCACATAGACCCAGTGGTTCAATAGTTCATATAGATCAATAGTTCCAGTGGTTTAATAGTTCGCATAGATCAATAGTTCCAGTGGTTCAATAGTTCAATATAAACCATAGCATTCGTTTTAGGAAACTCAAAATCGTTTAACACATATGAATCACCCGAAAACATTCGAAAACAGTAAAAGAGGGGACTATGTACTCACATCGAAGTGCAAAGTATCCTCGATCTAATGAACTTAACGAAGCTCAGGCAAACCAAGGAAATCAAGTAGCACCTAGTAATCGGATCGCTAGTTAATAAATCGACACCTAAATCGGAAGATCGGGTAGAATGAGGTCTTGTAAACCAAATGAGTATTGGAACTCATGTGATATGATTTAACAAAGCCTGCATTCTAAATCGGAACCTATCCTAAGTGCTTACGACCCGTTACGACCCATTAAGGTAGCTTACGCTACTTTAACGCGTCGTTCGCGCGAATGCGCGTTCGAGACGCCTAACTAGTCCTATGACAAGTATTATATGCCCTAACATGTTTAAATATGTTGCATAATCAGTTTAAGTGACAAAAGTTAAGTTACATATGCTTAAATACCAATTATGCATGAAAAAAGGCATTTTGGTCATTTTCCTAAGGCATATAAACTACCTATCATAAAACTAATTAAACTAAGTGACCCTAAGGTATAACCTCAGAAGGTTATTCCCTATACAACTATGGTCACAAAATATGCTTGGTCGGATCCTAACGATCGACCAAACGGGTCGGGTTCGAAAGTCTAAGTGGTGGTTTAGACCGCTTGACTTACGACCCTAAACAAGCACTAGACTAAAAGTGACGAGTTAAACATGTTAAAACATGTTTAACTAAGTTAGAAAACAGGTTTGATATCAAAACAAAGTGTTTTGATACCCAAAAATAGCTTCGTTGCAAAATACGCATAAACACGTATTTTGACCGAAACTTTGACTCGTCACTTCGACTAATCAACGTGGTAATCAGTAGGTATAGTCACAAGGGACTATAACTATCATGATTACGCTCACGTTGCAAAGTTCAAACGAACTTTGTGTTGACCAAATTCATGGTCAAAGCAGAAAGTCAAACACTGTTTGACTTTCATGCTTGAAAAGCATAAAAAGCATGATAGAAGCTTAAAAAAGGTCCAAGCAATGAAGAATTTGATCTAAAACACTCAGGTATGAAGCTAAGGCTTCAACTTAGAGCAGATTTAGAGCAAATGGTGTGAAGAAATGAATGAAATCAAGTGGGTATTTATAGATTTTCAAGAACCATTAGGATCGTTTCTTGTAATTTGGGTTTTGATCTAGATCATACAAGTGTTGCCCATGGTTTATAATACAGGGGAACATCAAAAACTATAAAATGGTATTCCAAATCAGGGATCAAGACCATCAAAACAGGCTGGAATGACCAGATTCAAAGTTTCTGTGCTGGCAGTCTGTCGTGGGCCGCGAAGTCAGACTCTCCAGTCTTCGCGCCCCTCCAAGACTAGTTTCACAGAATGTCACTTTTGGTCCCTGCAAGTCCAAAACTTGGTTTTTAATGCATTTTTGACACGTTTAATCCCGTTAACCCCATTTCAAGGCTCTATAATGAAGTTAAAGTATAGGGAACATGAAAAATGCTTGAAAACATCTCAGATGTTGGTTCGTTTGGTCGTACGGCTGCGTTGTTCGGTTAATTACGACGCAAACTCGAACGGACGTAAAAACGATCCAAATTACGCGACGAATGGTATTTTTGCATTCCTATCACTAAAATAAAATATTTTAATGATTACAAAAATTTTTGGATGTCCGGATATGTTCAGAACGTAAGATATGCGCGAAAATGCAAACTTATGCACTTTTTGACGCTTTTAGTCCCTATTGATCAAATAAGCATATTTTTGCATAACGAACCCCTCAAAGTCTATTTCTAAGCTATGTAAAGGATATTTAGGGTATGTTTAGCTTATGATCAAGTTCCGGAATGTTCGTTAATATACAAATCGGCATAGTTTCGCAGTTTGTCGCAATTAGTCCCTGCGATCGAATAAACTTGTTTTCGACACACCAAACCCTCCAAAACTTATTTCTAAGTTTTGTAAAGGTTATTTAAGGTACGTTAAGCCTATGTCACTATTCTGGAGTGTTTTTTCCATTAAACTGATTACATTTACGCATCAGTTCGCGTATAACTTTCTAGAAAGCGATTTAAAGCTCGAAACTGAACAAGAATTGATATGTACAAATGATACACATATTTATACAAATCCCAAGTATGAAACACAATATTTCATTGGTTTTGTATTCTTATGATGGTCATGGAGGCATAGGTGTCACAGCATCGTAGCGCAACACTCGAGGTGCTGAGGAAGCTCGCACCTGAGGTGCAGATCTACGTGATTGTGTTACAGGTTGAGCAGCTTGTGCACAGAGCTGTGCGTAGACTGCGTTTATTACACCCTGGGATTTCACATACCATGAAATCGGATTTTCACCAGGGGGTAAAATGGAACTAATCGGGATTTCCGGTTGTACTCCCGGTGTAACAGGATCATTTGTGTGATTGACGTTGTTTTGGATATTGTTATCATCAGATGCTTCTTCTACAATTCCTTTGACGCGGTGATTGTTAGGAAAATTCTCCGGTCGAGGACTTGATGGATGATTTGACGGATTTTCTGCCATGGAAAACAGAAAAAATGAAAAAGGGATGAATCTAACGAGAAGATGAGAGTGAAAATTGAAGAATCGGTGGGCGCCAATGAAGAAACAGTAATCAGAATTGACCGGAATCAATCAGACCAGGGGTTTAGTTCTGCATAAAAAAGGTTTATCCTCTCGCTTGATCTGGGGGTTTTACTGAGCTTCTTCTTCGGTGATCTCTTCAAAACAGAAAGCCGTTAGACTAACCACGGGGAGAATGGGGGTTCTCTCCATGACCACCCTCCGGCGTGAGAAAAAGTACAGATCTCGATGAAGAAGAAAAGGTAGTGAAAGTGAAGTGAATGTAACTTGTGAGATCATACCTGGCACGACTTATTTATAGCTGGATTTGGGCAGGAAATTTGTCGACGGAGATAGCAATGGAAAGTATTTTTCGTAGGCGGTTATACCTTTTTCCGTCAATCACTAACGTCACGTCCATACACACGGACCGTTAGTGTGATCGACGGCTGGGGAGATGCCACGTGGAAAGTGGTTTTGTGTGGATCCTTCTCCAAGTTAGTGCCATCATCGTGGCTTAGATGGGCATCTAGGATCATGCAACGTCACCTTTCAGTTGTAACCGAATGGTTGTGCACGATGATTATTAACAACCTTCTAGAAGATCTATAGCTGTAAATCTCTATGCTTTTGCCACGTGTCTATTTTGTTGCAACAGAGAGAACACTTTTTGTACAAGTCTTGACTTCCGGCGCATGATTGTCGAAGATTGTTTCTTTTATCTTTGTTTAGAACCGTTGCGCAGCCGCCCAGGGTCTTGTTTAAGGGTTCTTGGGTTTATGGTAAGGTCTCATGACCTTGCGCCAGGCTTTCTAGACCATATTCCTTCGTTTTGAACTGTTTCTTCCCAAATCCTGTTTAGGACCCCCTGCGCGGCCGCGCAGGGTCTTTTTCCAAGATGCCTTTGGGTTAAGGATGTGGTATGCGTCTGCGCGAGGTTTTTGGGACCTCACCCCTTCAATTTGCAAGGGGCAAGGTAGGTGGCACGTATGCCATTCTTGCCACTAGGTGAGAGAGAGTGGTGGGCCCCTTCCAACATCAACCAATCACATTTTAGTTTGGTTATTTTTAAAAATTGGTTTGTGGCATGTGAAGCGTGAGAGATATATGATTTTCTGTGATTTGTCAAGTTGTAGCAATTAAAAGGGAAATAGTGATAAAAGATGATGTCATGTTGAAATAGAGGAGAGATTTGTTATGACAAGTATACCATGAAAAGTAAGCACTCCTAGTGGTTATAGAGTCACTTCTTATTTAAGTAGCTCACTAAAGGTGAGAGGGGTGGTCACCTTGTGGGGAGGGGTAAACTCCCACCACAGCCAATCAAAACATGTCATGTTAAATTCCTTCTTCACTCCCCATTTTACACTCAATCAAAAGGGTGGTTTATCCAAAAAAAAAGTCTTAAAAAACATGTGATTGGTTGAATGAGAGTGGGGCCCACCATTAAGCCCCCCTTTTTTCCTCTTTGGCCGCTTACACTCAATCACCACACTTTTAAAATACATAACCACTCACCCTAAAAAAGAAAGTGTTGGCAGTGGTGTTGACGCGAGGTAAACTCACTCAGCTATCCCACTCCACCCACCCACGCACCCACCTCGTTCACCCTAACCATTCAAAATTATAAAATACGTATATTGAGAAACTAATACACTCAATCAACACATTTAAATCAATATATATATCGGTTTAAATATTTATTGAATTCAAGTTCGACATAAAACATGTTACATGTCTTATTACTAAACCTACCATCCTAAAGAAACATCGGATCTTAATTGACCGGAATCAATCAGATCGGGGGTATGGTTTCCGCATAAAAGGTTAATCCTCTCGTCGATTGCTCGGATGGAACTACTACGTCGGAGATCTCTACAAAAAAAAAGTCGTTAGACTCACCACAGGGAGAATGGGGGTTCTCTCCGTGACCACCCTCCTCCGGAGTGAGAATAAGTACAGTGATCTCAAAGGAGAAGAAGTAGTAGAAGCGAAAGTATGTGAAAGTAGCTTGTGAGATCATACCTGAATTCCCATATTTATAACCCAGATTTTGGCACCAAACGGACGATGGAGGTAAGGATGGAAATTGCTTTTCCGTTAGCAGTTATTTATCCTTCCGTTAATAGTTATCTCCACATCCATGCACACGGATCGTGGATCTGATCAACGGTTGGGAAAGTGCCACGTGGAAAGTGGTTTGTTGTAGATCTTCCTTCAAATTGGTGCCATCATTGTGATTTAGATGAGGGCTCAGGATCGTGCCATGTCACATTCGGTTATAACCGAATGAAGCTACACACGATGAGCACTTGAGGCTTTCTAGAAGATCTACAGCTGTAGTCCATTACATTGTTGCCACGTGTCCATTCTGTTGTAACAGAAAAGATTCCTTCTGTTCAAGTTGTTACCTCCTGCGCGTGGATATACTCGAGACTTGTTAAATCTTCAAGCTTAAGTGTGCCCTTGCGCGAGCCCGCGCAAGGATGTTAATTGAACATTTGTCTTTCTTATTTCCAGCACATGGTTATTAAAAGGCTGATCTTTCCAAAACCCTTTCGAGACATGTTGCGCTACCGCGCAAGGTCTGTTCAAGATGATTTTGGAATGTAGTCGTGGTACGGTCTTCTGCACTTGCGCCGGGTTTTTGGGACCATACCCCTTCACATCCAAACAACTTGTTTTGCAATGTGATGGATTCAATTGTGATTCTTTATTTTTTTTAATATTTTATGCTTAAAATACTATGGTGTTACAACAAAAACATAGATTTGAAGTCACCCCTAAGCCTAAGGGGTATGGGACTCATGATTTGCCACATAGAATCATTATTCATACCCTACACAACCCCCTCCTTAAATCATGGTGGTTCGCGTGGATTAGATCACGTCAGCCACGACTCTCCCACTTGATGATTTTAAGACAAAATTAAATTAAAAAAATAAAGGGGATAGTGGTTAGGGTCATTATCACACCCTTAGGCCGGAGGGTGTGGAGGGCGCCACCCTTGCCACCTCACCTCCCATAGCGCCTAGAGGGCGCCACCACCCACACCGTCGTCTTCAAGGAGGGGCGCCATTGAAGGGGCTTCACCGTGGTAACGAGGAAGAAGGTGAGTTGCAGGTGGGGCCCACATCATTTCATCCAATAATTTTTTTTAATTTTGTTTAATAGGGGGCGTTATCCCCACCCTTCAAGTTAAGAGAAGGCGTGATAAAGCCACCTGACTGACGTGGATCTGATGTGGCGCTGACGTGTCCTGATAAAGCCCCTTGGGGCTTTATCCCATACCCCATAGCCTTAGGGTAGTGGTTTTGGATGGTGGATTAGAAGTGAATGACATGACGCCTATGTAAAGGGTCATGGTGATCATGACCACACCATGTAGCGTAAGGCGATACCTATATATGGATGTGATATGCAATTAATGATAACATTTGGATATAAGTTATTAGGCTAGACGGTATGGTAGAGGCTCATCCTTGGAGGATGACCCGCCACGTAAGCACCACATAGGATGGGTGTGAGGATGGGGCAAAGGGGATGAAACTAAGGAAATGGGGGATGAGCCTAATATATATATATAGGAACGGGATCAGGAGAAAATGACCAAAAGTGTGAGAACGGTGAGAACGCATCCTGGGCCAACACGTGGCGTTTTACTGTTTTCCCCTATTTCTTCTCATTGAATTAATTCTTTTTCTGTCACATAGTTAATTTTTTTGGCGTTATGGCGTTTTCCAGGTAATCTTTTTGGCGTTTTGGGTCTTTTGTTAATAATTGATTACCATAGATTAATATTTTATAAGATTACAATAATACGAAATCAAAATTACTAATAGTCTTATGTGGATGGGATTACATCAGAGATGTACCCATCTCTTTCTTCATCACTTTTTTCAGATTCATCATCATCAAATTTTAGATTGGCGTATAACGCCATTAGCTCGTCTCTTCTTTGCTGCAGCCTATTCTTGAATATCATTGCAACCTGTCTGTGTTCAACATTTCCTCCATTGGCAATGAATATTGCACCCCGTGTTGATAAGTCACTTCAACTGTTCCTACTTCTTCATGCATCACCTAACTGCTAAGTGTTGGTAGAGGAGTATCGTCAATATCATCATCATCTTCTGCCGGAAATTTTCTCTTCAATCTTTTTATTACAGTTCAGGTTCTTTCACAATCGTTGGCCATTGGAACCCCAAGGGCTAGGATATCCCTCTGAACCCCTTCATCCATACCAAGCATGGCTTTGATTGTCCTTACCTTCACCCTTCTCCTATCAAAGAACTTTATGATGAATCGTCTCTCCCTCCCTTCAAACCTCCATGCAATAACCTTAGCCATTTTTGAAGTTTTTGGTGTTTTGGACTATATGTGGTGTTTTTAGTCAATGTTTTTGGCGTTTTGAGGTTTTGTTCTCATCGTCTACTTTTATAATATCTTTTTTTTCTCGCGCATGACAGGTAATTGTGGCGTTTTGAAAAAGATAAATAAATTCAATTCCCTAAGTATTTGGCTTTCAAGATAATAAATGTTAGTAATTATGTTTCCGTCGTTTCATTTTACTGCTTTGCAATTACCATGTTTTGTTTTCAGATTCATCTATTTTTATGGTGTAACACCTCTAATCTTGACGACTGTAATTATGGTGTTTTGTTTTCCAATGGCGTTTAGATAACGATGGGACGTTTTGTTTTATTTTCTTTGCACATTATTTTAAGTTTTTTTTAGATTTATTATAATAGTACTTGTTCAAAGTAATTTTATTATAGTTTGGTAGTTTTTTTGGGGCATTTTATGGCATGATGGCGTTTTTACAAGCATTTGCCCGTTTGGCTTTTTATTATATTTTTCTTTATAGGATTAATGTACTTGTTGTTCTTAGCTGAAATTACATAACAAACAACAGATAAAGAAAATTAAAAAAAAAAAAACAAATAGAAGCAATTTATGATCTAATTCTTCAGTGTCATCAGTCTCTTTCTTCTTTTGAAACTACAAGAACTATCACAAATAAATGGCATTTTAGGTTTGGCGTGGTTTATTTTCTTTGTTCATGTGTTGAAGTGTCTTTGTGGATGTTGGAGACATAGATCGACTCCGTGTGGGTGGTTGCTATATGCCCGTTATCCTCATTATCATCATGGAGTCCAAAAATAGCATTTACCCTGGTATAGGTCTCTTCTAATCATCCAAACCTTCTTCAAGAACAAAGAAGACAAAATGACATATGGGTGTCATCAGTCCCTCTTTTTTAATTTTGTCCATCTCATACAACAAAATCTTACTCCCCTCACCTAACAAATCATTCAGCGAAACTTCATGCAGAACATTACTGAGTATCAAAGAAAAGATGTTTGCCATCGTTAATTTCTATCAAGTTTTTTTGCTTTTTACATTGAGCTGTATTTTTTTAGGAACCACTGTGTTTTTTTTGTGTGATAAACGGAAAGTGCTGAGACGTTTCTATTTATAGGAATTTTTTTTGGCGCGTAGTTTAGGCGGGATATTATTTTTATAACAAAAAATGTAATTAACATTTATTGTCACACCCTGACTTTTGCGGAAGCGTGATTATGTGTGACTTGCTTAATATCATTGCATTCAACCATAACAAACATCTATATGATAAAACTAAAGATGTCCATCCATTAAATTTAAGTTTTAAAACATAACAATAATATTGTTTAGAAATCCAACACAGACTTCAAATCCATAATACAAACCATGCAAATTGTTCAGAGTTCCATAAGGACTCGATAAAAGACTTTAAATAAAACCAGGCTTTGAAAGATATATCTTATCTAGGATAAGACACACTATCCCAACCCTTAGACTCCAGATGACATCTTTTATTTCCAACATTACTTGAAATCTCCAAACGCCCGCCAGATCAACATTTAATTCCCTGAAATACATGTAGTTTAAAAAGATCAACAAAAGTTGAGCGAGTTCATGTGTTTAGTGTGTGAGCTCGAATAAACCTTGTAATCATTATATTAAGTATGAAGTAGTAAACCCTGGTATGAAAGCAACAAGGAATAACAGATCATTAATGGTTTGCAAGGCCATTAATATGTGTGACGTGATGTAGGAAGGCTCAAACCTAGCAGATTTTGCACCGGGCTTCAGTTTGAAGACATAGTCACGTCATGGGCTAAACCCCGGTCCACATGGGTGTGGGCTCGCTACACCCAAATAGATCTATCACTCATGTCCCTCGGTCTTACAACGAGGATTAATGGTCTTAAGCGTTGTACCCACCACTCACATGATCTAGCAATACATTTCCTTAGCTAACCATACCACATATAAACGTTTGTAAACAATTTGTAAACAATTTGTAACTTGTACTTCACCCCCGAAGTTATAAAACCAAAAACAGTTAAAAGAAAAGGGGGACATGAACTCACAGTTTTGCGTTCTTCAACTCAATTCAACATAACTCAAAGCTGACATTCATGTGCACGGCTACCTACAACTTACTACGGTTTATTAGACGTGCGGGTCGTGCTTTGACTTAGTATTAATGTCTTTGAGTTACATTCCTTTATGTCATCAAAATTATTCAAAGTTATATAATTATTTGTTAAAATAATAAATATTTTAACTTAAATTATATTCATTAAACTTTGGAATATTAGTTAAAATAATATATTTTAACTTGTCACTTTTTATGTATTCATACATGTATACCCTTCCCAAGGATGGGTGAATTTGTATTCGTATTCTTATACTTGTATATTTTTGCCAAGTATCGGTGTCGTATTCCGGACTGTATTTATGCGTACGAAAATACGTATTTTTTTATTGTGTTTATTAAGTATCCTTTTACTTTAAATTTTGTATTATCTTTTCCGGAATAATATCTTTAATAAAAAAAACACTTCAATATATATTTCCAAAATATATATTTTAAGAAATATTACTTAGAAAAATTATTCATAATTTTTCCTTTGGCAAAAATATTTGTATTTTCATATAAGTCCAAAAAAAATAATATATTTTCAAGTCTAACTTGGAAAATATATATATAAACTTATTTTTCACCCAAAAATATTGTATTTCATGGTTATTTGAGAAAATATACTTTCTTCCAAAAATAATATACCTTCCATAAATTCCAAGAAAATATATATTTATTCACCAAAAAATAATATATTTTCTTCTTGTCAAAAATATGAGATAACTTTGTAATAATTGTAAAAATCATATTTTCATTCACTTGGTGTCCAAAATATTAGTTTCCAAAATATACTTATGAAATAATTTTCCAGAATATTTTTATGAGTTATATTCCTTTGTTTGGTTTCTCCAATATTGTGGGTATAATTTATATGTTTATTCCTTAGAATTTTGGTAATATTTTGGATTGTAATTTCTTGGTATTTTGATGAGTTATATTATTTCAAGTCCTAAAATAATATAACTAATACACATAATATACAAATAATCACACACATGGTGACTTCTAAATATATATTTTCTAAATACACATTTAGTCACTTTTATTTATAAAAACCAACCTCCACTATTTATAATTTTTGTAACAAAAATTATGGCAAACTTTATGTAAAAATTCATGGTTTGAAATATACTTGTAAATATTTGTTTAGAAATATTTTTCTAAGTGTTTAATTTTTAGAAAATTGTTGCCATGGTTTCCCCTAAAAATGGAGGTTTCCATGCCTTCAAGGCATATCATTTTCTTTTGTAAATCAACACAATCAACAACAATTAAATCTATACTTACCAATTTGCCAAAATCAAGCATAAACTACTTGCTCATAAACTTGAAAATTTATAAAAATGTGTAGTAACTTACTAGTGTACTTAGTAAGTCTTGTTACCCTTTAAAGTGTGGTTGTTTCTTTAAAAACATCATTTTTAAAGAATCTAGATCTTTACAACTTGTAATTACATTTTCTAAAAATGTTTCTTCTTGGATTTATCTTGTTACATATGTGTTTCTATACTTGTTTAACCACTGAAAACATGGTTGATTTCTTTAAGAACCAAGATTAAGTAAACTTTGTATTTTTAACTTGGTTTCTTGAAAAATCATTCTTGAAATCTTAGATTTACAAGACTTACATCTCACTTAAATCATCATTTTACATGAAAACAATATATTCTTTCAAGTTCATGACTTATGTGAGGATGAGCTATGGATCTTTAACACTTTCATCCTCTCATCTTGCTAGATTATGTTTTTAATCATGATCTAGAAAGATCATATGATGATCTACATCATTTACATAAGTAAACAACAATCAACAAGTATAACATTCAACACTAAACAACATGATTTCTTAAGATATTAAGCTTATGTTCATGTTTCATGTTCTTGTTTCTTTGTGTTCTTCAAGATTAACATCATGTATCATCTTTTAACCACTTAAATAAGATGTAAAATGAAGAGTATAGTGTTCTTACTACTAGCTCAAGGCTAGGGATGATCAATGGAAGAAATGAAGTGGATAAAAGAAAATGGTGAAGGTCCTTCAACTTCCAATGGCACCAAGCTTCCTAATACA
Source organism: Helianthus tuberosus (assembly GCA_030545235.1). Taxonomy (NCBI): domain Eukaryota; kingdom Viridiplantae; phylum Streptophyta; class Magnoliopsida; order Asterales; family Asteraceae; genus Helianthus; species Helianthus tuberosus. The sequence continues at coordinate 27,444 of JARYGA010024932.1, forward strand.
CCTTCTTACACCTTTGTATATATGTAGAATGGATGGAAGGTGATTGAAGATGATGGATGTGTGTGAGGTGTTCTTGGCCGTGAGTGAAGGGAGAAGGAAGGAGGAGTTCAAGTGTGGTGTTAAGTGTGAGAATGAAATGGTATAATCTTGAGGTTGCTTATAAAATCCCCACAACATCTTATTTCCTAATGGTTTTTATGTCTTAAAAAGAAGAAACATGATCCAATTTTATAACAAATAAAATCAATAGGGGGTCCCACAAGTTGGGCCGTGAACTAGGTGGGGGGTATAGGCTAGCTAGTAACTAAGTAGTTAGATTATGTAGTTAAAAATCAAGTATTAGTTAGGTTATTTAGTTACTAGGTGTTATATAGTGTGTTATGATGTTCGGGAACCGTAATGTAAGGACTTGCAAAAATGTCCCAAAACGACCCGTAAGTAAAAACCCGGACCCCTGAAACCCTAATGTGCATGAAAAACCAAGAAAACACGATTTCTGGTCTCCACGCAGGCCGCGTAAA